>SJYT01005321.1:58626-68982 GCA_006410635.1 Cephalophus harveyi
TCTCCAGAAGTATTAGTAGTTTTACCTACTAAATACTTTCGAAGGCTCTAATATAAAATATTTAAGTATGTTAAAAGTCTACAAACATGATAATAAGACCCTCATTGCACTGAGATTTTCTTAGTAATGATTTTGTAATATGTGCTATCATTATTAACATTAATGGGTCTATAAAGGATCTACCCCATAGTAAAGAGGAAATATCTTAAACTTTTTGCCTAAAATGGTGCAATACAAATTTCTCAAGAAAAATTAATATGCTTTCTTTAAAGACATCTTTAAGAAAAGGACATTTCTGACTGTTTGAATATCAAGTGAAAAATATTATATGAAGATTTTAAGACAATAATCTTTTTAACATCAAATCATATCGATGAAAGGCCTACTAAAATATTCCAGCTTTTTCTTCCTCCAGAGGCTTTTGTTTACATACTCATGGAGTGATTTATAATTGCTTCTTGAATATCAAGATTGAATATATAGGTAATTAGCCATACCTACTGTAAATATTTTAAGCAAGAAAACATTATTACCATTAAAAACAATTCTTTTTCAATTCCCAAATTTTATTTACAAACGATTTTGCAACAGCAATCTGTAGTGTTAAATTAAATGTCTTGTTTTCACTTTCCCAAATTAGGATGTGAAATCACTATGTATCTAATAAGTCAATCTCTGAATTCCTTTCTTATTTGAAACTGGCTTCCCTAGAACTCTGATGAGCCTGGTAGAAAAGACAGGATGCTTAGGTACACACAGCATATTTTCCATATTACCAGGTCAATATCTGATACATATGTTCCAAGCAGAAATAACAGTGCTTATACTCAGATTCATGAGCCATCTCTGTGTGCAAAGACTGTTATGAAGACTACTTCCTAACTGATTTGCCTTAGTTTACTGTATTTTAAAAATAAGAAGGAACTAATCCTCAACTTTTTAGAGGTCTTCTAAAAAAAAAAAAAAAAAGCAGGACATAAGCTCTAAATTTACAGAAAAAAACCCAACAAAGTTTCAAAAGGATTTTCCATCTTTGATATTAGAGTTGAATTTTTTCTTTTAAAAAATCTAGTTTTGGATTTTTGGGTGAAAAGAAACCTTTCCTAGTTTTGTTTAAGTACATTATATTCTGAATAGGAAAAAACTTATAATTTGCATTAGTTCATAAAATAAGAATTTATACTTACCAGGACAAATCGTGCTGCTTTTGTTAGATCCAACTATATTATCTAATAAAAAAAAATTAAAATCAGTGACTTTAGTAATAATACCTCACACTTCCTTAGGACTTTACAACATACAAAGCATATCTTTGATCATAACCTCATTTTACCAGCATAATAACCATTAAGAATTAGGAGCTTCAGTCAAATATTACACCTCTATCTGCAATTTTTTTAGAGACTTGGGTGCAGATGAACAATTATTAAAAGATGGTATCAAATATTCTGATATGATAACACAAATTTTAACAATTAGTCACCTATGCTTTGAATTTCAAAAAATTAAGAAAATTAAAAGTTTCGATTCCTAGGCTCACATCTTAGAGCATATTTATGTAAGGAAACATAATAATGTACACCAGAGCTTTGTCTGTAACAGCAGAAAGCTAGAAACAAGTTACTATGAAAAATAACACATTATACATGTCACAGTAATACAAAAAACAGGGGTGAAAAACTCCAAATTCAGCATTTCTGGAGGGATGGGGATGGGGTAAAATGAGAATGCATAAGAAACAATGTATAATTTATTTTTTTAAAACGGAAAAAGCACAAGTCAGTACTGACAAAGCCAATGGGAAATATATATCTGTGATGCTATTATCTAAATATTTCTGTATGCTGGAAACGTTTTACTTTAAAATGAAAGCTAAAAATGCATTTAAATTTATATAAATGGAAACTTTCTGAAAGAAAACATTGTGACATGCTTTTTTTATCCATTAATTTTATATTTTTGAGAACTGATCAAAAATGGAGCTGACAGTATTATCTAGGGTGTACAATTTTTATTAGTTTAAGAAACATTTTAACTGACTTCCTCTTAACTGATTTAACAGATAGACCATTATTTTCAGAGCTTATGCCCTCCAACATTTCTCATTTCACCAGTTGAGCTGTATACTTCTCAAAGAGTCACTTCTTTAGCTAGTTATATTTGGCACATGATCACATAATTTAAGTACTGCAGACTGATTAAATGTCACGGAACTGTAATATCCATGGCTAGGTTAAATACAGCAGAACTCAACTTAGATGCACAAAATTATGAATACTTAAACACTTAAAGGGAAAGTACTTAAAACCACAGCAGAATTCTACACTCAGGTTACTTAAAAAATATGTTTCAGTTTTTATTCCACTTTAATAAACTGAAACCAAAAATTAGAGCTGATAATTTATATGTAAGAATGCAATATGGAAATACAATTAAAGAAAAGAAAGTGAAAGTGACAATGTTAGTTGCTCAGTTGTGTCCAACTCTTTGCAACCCCGTGGACTGTAGCCTGCCAGGCTCCTCTGTCCACAGAATTCTCCAAGCAAGAATACTGGAATAGGTAGCCACTCCTTTCTCCAGGGTATCTTCCCAACCTAGGGACTGAACCCAGTTCTCCTGCACGGCAGGCAGATTCTTTACCGTCTGAGCCACCACAATGAAAGAAAAACCCATGTACAAAAAAAAGACTTCCCAGGAGCTCAAATGGTAAAGAATCTGCCAGTAATACAGGAGCCCAGAGTTCGATCCCTAGGTTGGGAAGTTCCTCTGGAGAAGGGAATGGCAATCCACTCCAGTATTCTCGCCTGGAGAATTCCATGGACAGAGAAACCTGGTTGGCTACAGCCTGTGGGGTAGCAAAGAGTTGGACACGACTGAGCAACTAACATACACAGAAAGGAAAAAACAAAAACAAAAAAGGACTTGACCCTATTTGAACTATCGGTAAGAGTCAGCATGTAAAGTAAATGTTTAGAGTTTATTTTTAAAAATTATTCTCTGCTTTAACCAACTTAAAGTTCTGATCCTTATATTCTGAAATTAAAGCATTTTTTACTGTATTGTCAACTCTAAAATGATGGTTCCCTTGGATTTTCCAATGTAGGCAATATATTCTCCACACTTACTCACTCTGATATTAACTCTTAAGAACTTTGGGAACAATCTTCTTTTGCTAAGTGTTTACATTTCTCTTCCTCAAGGTGTAATACTTTCTGCCACATTTTGTATACATTTCTCTACCACAGACCCTCTAAAACATGGGAAACCATGATTTTGTATTGCAGGTTAAAATTTTAAGTAATAATTTCCCTGTCATAAAAAGCATCAAGTAAAGAGCCTGTTAGCTTTAATTCTTATCTTGATCTTTTAAAACAGAAATCATAAGCAGGTAAGTAAGAGGCCCTACCCTTTTCACGTCTGTCTTCTGAAGTATTGGTCAAAAGTGGTGCTGTGAGGACATGCATACAATGGTTGTAGAAGAAATTTAGAAATTCACTTTTTTCAGTTTTCTGAAATATACAGAATTAAAAACTTTATTATCTTTATAATTAATAGAACATCTTCAAGAATTAGCAGTGCAAGTCATATACAAATAAGAGATACTTTAGGATACTATGAAAGACTCAACAAAATTATATTCACCTTAATCTTATTTCTGAAGAACTGACAAACCTATTTCATATTACTTACTAAATGAAAAAAAGGTTTCTCCAGGGAAAATTATACAAAATATTTTTTTTCATGAGTATGATTTGAAATGCAATGAAAATCTATCAACGGAGAAAGCAATGGCAACCCACTCCAGTACTCTTGCCTGGAAAATCCCATGGACAGAGGAGCCTGGTAGGCTGCAGTCTATGGGGTCACAAAGAGTCGGACATGACTGAGCGACTTCACTTTCACTTTTCACTTTCATGCATTGGAGAAGGAAATGGCAAACCACTCCAGTGTTCTTGCCTGGAGAATCCCAGGGATGGCAGAGCCTGGTGGGCTGCCGTCTATGGTGTCCCACAGAGTCGGACATGACTGCAGAGACTTAGCGGCAGCAAGAACAACTTAACCGCTTAAAATTTGATTTCACAACGTATCCAAATTTGATCAAACACCAAGTTTATTTTGAAATGGTATAGATTTTAGATATTTTTAAAATAGTTTTAAGAATTTCTTACTTGGAAATTTGGAAAATAGTGCCTTTTGGTTTTTTGATCATTATTTTTTATATAATTGGCTCTATAAACTTGATTTGAAAACATATCTTTTCTCTAAATTTGAGGGAACAAGATTGTAATCTGCTAAAATCTTGGTGAAATGCTAGCACTTCTATTTTTGTTTCTTGGCCTCTGATGTTAGCATCTTAAAAATTAAAACAGGTGTGAATATAATTAACACTACTGAACTATATATAAACTTAAAAATGGTTAAGATAGTAACTTCTATATGTTTTTTATCACAATAAAAAAGAAGCAATATGTATCAGATTATCTTTTCTCTAAATTTGAGGGAGTTCTATAAAGGAAAAATATTCAAGCATTTTGAGATAACCACTAATAATATTTTGTGATATTTCCTTAAATCCTTTTTTGGTACTCACTCCTTTCACCATGCAATTAAGATAATCTGATACATATTGCTTCTTTTTTATTGTGATAAAAAACATATAGAAGTTACTATCTTAACCATTTTTAAGTTTATATATAGTTCAGTAGTGTTAATTATATTCACACCTGTTTTAATTTTTAAGATGCTAACATCAGAGGCCAAGAAACAAAAATAGAAGTGCTAGCATTTCACCAAGATTTTAGCAGATTACAATCTTGTATTTTGCAGCAAAAATAACTGATAGAGGAGTATTAGCGCTACTTGAATACCGAGTGTACAAATGCTTGAATGCTTTTCAAAATTGTACAAATTTTCAAAATTTAAAAATTTACATATAATTTATCTATTTATACATAACTTAGTATATATAAAATCATCTAAAACTGACTAGACCAAAATGAGAGTAATTTCTTACATTAGTTGTAGCCAGCATATTCTCTGGATCAATTAGAGTACGAAGAAGTCCCATTAACTGAACAGCACCTCCTAGCTCAGGATCAGTGTCACAGATCATTTGTTCAATTACTACATTAATAAGAAGGATATCCTGAAAAGAAAACAGGTTTCTATAAGACCTGGTTTGGATATAAGACAAACACACCAGCTGAAAGAACAAAATCAGAATCATACAGGAAGAAAAAAAAAAAGAATGGATGAAGTTATTTAAACTTTTTAATCCTCATGTCTTCCAAGTTCTATAAACATATTAAAAAGAAACCCACTCAAAACCAAACAAAAATCAGAGCACACAATAGCTTACAATATCATCAATATAGGCAACAGAAAGCAAAATCATTTACCAGCAATTCTTATTTGCTAATGTATTCTCAATCTCGGTAACAAAAAAAACACTGACAAAATATATGAAACTACAACTGGTAATACAGTAGACACCAGACAATGAAAGACCCTAAAAGATGGGTAACAAATGAGATGAGCCCTGTGATATATGTTAGGTATTATTATTAGTATTAATTACTGGATTCTGCAAACTAAGTAAAAATAAACTTCTAAAAAAACTGGCATTAACCATGTGGCTAGAGATTATGTTGTGGAGAGTAGCATGGAATAGCAAAATAATCTTATCCCAGAAGTACACTCACCTCAGCAGACAATTAAAATTAGTCTACCTATAATGCGTGACTAAACCCACTTCAAAGTAACAATGTGCTGAGACAATGAACAAATAATTCCTAATATAATGAATGATTTAACATTCATCAATGAGCTAAAAGCATTACCAGCATTGTAAGTTAGTTGTCTGTAAAACGGGCTTCCCTTGTGGCTCAGCTGGTGAAGAATCCACCTGCAATGTAGAAGATCTGGGTTCCATCCCTGGGTTGGGAAGATACCTTGGAGAAGGGAAAGGCTACCCACTCCAGTATTCTGGCCTACAAAATTCCATGGACTGTATAGTCAGTCCATGGGGTTGCAAAGAGTTGGACACAACTGAGTGACTTTCACTTTCACTGTCTGTAAAACAGGCTTCATTTTCTTAGCAAACTTGATGAACAGGAGGAACAGCTAAATTAAAGGACCAAGCCTCTAACGTCAGTAGAGCCAGTAACTAGCTAGGTAAGTGGCCTTATTTTAACTCTTCCATGCTGTTTTCTCCAATGGAACTAAAATTCAGCAGTCATTAAAGTCAGACCACTCTCAAAATTCAAGCCAGCATTTCTAACTGCATGGTAAAGTTCTTTTCTGGTTAAAACAAATATAATTTTCCTTAATCTGCTTCTCCAACAATGGCATTCATCACACTAGAAAACTCATGATCAAGCAACTTACAGCAAAAAAATGGAGATTTAAGACAAACAACAGGCAAATCACTTCTTCGGATGTCACACTATGACTTGATCTGAAAATAGGCCATTCAAGAGTAACCACAGTGACATTATTCCAGTGCTAGGTCACCAAAATCTACTCTTGAGAATACTCTCAATTTGTAGTCTTAGGAGAGGCCTAGTAACTCGTATCCCATTAATGTTGCTTTACTACCATGGTCTCTGAGTTTTACTTCTCTTTATATTATCAAAGAAGCTTTGCAATTAGAAACTTCAATTCAGAACCAGCTTCCAAATGCCACCACTATTTACTTGCAATATTCCGGAGTATAAGCCAGGGGTCATTAAACTACCAAACTACCTGACGGGTTGTTCACTTTGTAAATAGCTTTACAATAAAACATTTACTGGAACACAGCTACACCTATTCATTTTCAAACCATCTATAGATGGTTCATACTAAAAAAGAAGAGTTGAGTAGCAGCAACAGAGACTAAAGGACCCACCAAGTCTTATTTACCTTTTGGCCCTTTAAGAAAAGTCTGCCATCCTTCATCTAAATAGCATGAGTGAGATTAGTTACAACTTCTGGGAGATGCTTCAAAGCCTTGGTATAACAGTTTCTAAATCAAGTTTTAGAGAAACAATATTTCTGTTGGTTTTATCACATTCCAACGTCATAGCATTCTTAGAAATACTATGTATTTCTAATGTATATGTATATATACTATTATGTACTATTTCTATGTATTTCTAAATTTACTTTGTTTTTAAAGTACATTTAAGTGGGTTTAAGATTTTTTCAATTCTTAAATAATTAGCCACAGAGGAAAATAATTAGCAACAGAAGGAAAGTTCTGGGTATCTACACATGGAATTAGGTATTATCCAGATAATTGGCTGGCCTCCCTGTTTTCTGATTGGGAAGCAAAGAACATACTTTATTCCACTACTTTCAAGGTTTCTTAAAAACTTTTTAACTTCTAGATGCTGAGATATATTTTATCATCTACAGCTTTATACAGTCACTGTTAGTCAAGTGGCAACTATGACAAAGTTACATGACAGATTTGCACTGACACTGATAAGATCAAGAAAACATTAGAATCTATGCAGAATCTGTGTATAGATATAATGACTATAGTAAAAACGTTAACATTTCCTTGTATCTTAACACATTTTAATGCTGTAATCCATGTTGCTAAAGCCAAATCTGCTCTATAGTACTAGAAAGAAAAGTTTGAATGTTGTACGTTTCTTTTGAGAGAGCATTAAAACATTAACTGCACACTGAATACAGAGGTAAGTTATTTCTTGAGTGTTACCACCAATTTAATATAGAATTCAGCATGTAGACTCCTTAATTCTGGAAATTAAAGAAAAAATAATTTAGCTTCATAGTTGTGGGCTAACTTATTTTGGTGTAAACAGAAATTTTAAATTGGAAAATTGTTAGACCTCGGAAAATTCAGGGAAATCAGACTGAAGACTGACTACAAGAAAAAGAGAAATTAAAAAGGGACTTTTCAAGTTAAAAATGAGTAACTGCTTCCCCATGCCTCATGGATCAGTTAAACGTAAACAAGGAAATATTTCTAATGAAAACATAAATAAAAGATTTAAAAGTTAAGACTTCTAAATTACTAGGTTTTAGAGATTTTATGATGAATGTTCATAATCCCATGCATCACTGAGGATGAAGTAACAGATGTGTTTGTTTCAAAGTTACCTTTTGTAAAAAGGACAATAAGATGGTATCAACAGTGACATGGTAAATCGATTAACAAACTGAGTATTTCTTTAGTCAGCTTTAGCATCATTTAAACTTTACTTAATACAAAATATTTCTTCTATTTCTTTCTTACTACCTGAACAACAGCATTAGTCCTGATTCTAAAAACTGCCTTAAAAAAATTGGAAATATCTATCAAAAATAGAATGCAAAAATCTAAACAGACATTAAGAAATTAAAAATAACACATAAAAAACTATAGTTTAATTCAACAGTAACAGAAATATAAAAGAATCAAATTAGCATTGGGAATCTAGACCTTCCTTAAGAAGGAACATTATTAAATTTTAGTTATTTTCTACTTAACACTAACATATTTAATATAAAGGTACTTCATTGTGAACATATGTTCATTTTGTCTTTAAAACAGTTTAAGGGGAAAGTTTGGCATTTTCGTAGTGGAAAACACAACATTGGTTTCATTATTAAATGTTCATCCTCCCTAAAATAACAGACACATCTGAAAAAGCAAAAGCAACTTCAAAGTTATACTAGAAAAGTCCTTGACCTAAGGGTTTAGAGTTACATTTCATTAGATTCACTAAATCTATCTCAATACTAGTTTGAATTTTTTTCTTTAAACAATAAACACATCAACTGCTATATATTCTGGGCTTGCCAAAGTCACAACTGATTAGAAATCCAATTATTCTTTATAAAAGATTAAAATTATGGTTATATCCCTTTTCTCTCAACAGTCTGCAAACATTTTTCTATAGGTAATTCACACAGAATCAAAACAGTACCACTTACGTCATCACTCTGCTGGGCTTCTTGCATTACAAATTCTCGGACCATGGATGGACTAAACTCTACTAGATAAGAAAATATATCTGTTGCAGCTGACCTGACTTGCAAATCGTCCATGCCCTGATAAAAGGAGAATCACATTACTTGAAGAATGTTGACCCCCTCTTTTCTCCCAGATCTATGTCAAACATATTTTGGATTTAGACATGGTACTAGAATCAAAATACATACCTCTTTCGTCATTTTCTTTTACAAATATTAAAAACTTTAGGCAGCTTAATGATTAGTATCGGCCAGGTGTGTTTTTTTTTAACCACCACAAAACTAAACATTCATAGAATTCAAATAAAAGAATGAGCACAGGATTGTAAAGCACTGTTCTATAAATGCTGCAAAAAATTTGGGGGTAAGAAGGAGGATTCTTATTTAAATAAACGCAAAAATGTGAACGATGTCTCTCAGATAAGGCTTCAAAACTTTCTAGAATCTGTCTTTAGCCCCAGATTTGCCAGTTTACACCTGAATAACTGAGTCTCTCTTTTACTCTTTTAATAGAGGATGCTTTTGAAAACAAACTGCGTATTTTCATTCTTTTCCATAACTTAGTTTTCTAAGGTAGTGATCCTGAATGACTTTTCCCCATTAAGTAGTACCTAAAGGATCTCTTTCTTCAGCGATCAATGCAAAGAAATAGAGGAAAAGAACAGAATGGGAAAGACTAGAGATCTCTTCAAGAAAATTAGAGACACCAAGGGAACATTTCATGCAAAGATGGGCTCGATAAAGGACAGAAATGGTATGGATCTAACAGAAGCAGAAGATATTAAGAAGAGGTGGCAAGAATACACAGAAGAACTGTACAAAAAAGATCTTCATGACCCGGATAATCACGATGGTGTGATCATTCATCTAGAGCCAGACATCCTGGAATGTGAGATCAAGTGGGCCTTAGAAAGCATCTAGTGGAGGTGATGGAATTCCAGTTGAACTATTTCAAATCCTGAAAGATGATGCTGTCAAAGTGCTGCACTCAATATGCCAGCAAATTTGGAAAACTCAGCAGTGGCCACAGGACTGGAAAAGGGCAGTTTTCATTCCAATCCCAAAGACAAGAAATGCCAAAGAATGCTCAAACTACCACACAATTGCACTCATCTCACATGCTAGTAAAGTAATGCTCAAAATTCTCCAAGCCAGGCTTCAGCAATATGTGAACCGTGAACTTCCTGACGTTCAAGCTGGTTTTAGAAAAGGCAGAGGAACCAGAGATCAAATTGCCAACATCCGCTGGATCATGGAAAAAGCAAGAGAGTTCCAGAAAAACATCTACTTCTGCTTTATTGACTATGCCAAAGCCTTTGACTGTGTGGATCACAATAAACTGTGGAAAATTCTGAAAGAGATGGGAATACCAGACCACCTAACCTGCAT
>SJYT01005321.1:69438-105708 GCA_006410635.1 Cephalophus harveyi
GAGCTGACTCATTGGAAAAGACTCTGATGCTGGGAGGAATTGGGGGCAGGAGGAGAAGGGGACGACAGAGGATGAGATGGCTGGATGGCATCACCGACTCGATGGACATGAGTATGAGTGAACTCCGGGAGTTGGTGATGGACAGGGAGGCCTGGCGTGCTGCGATTCATGGGGTCACAGAGTCGGACATGACTGAGTGACTGAACTGAAAGGACATAATGATTCATAAGTTAAAAATCTCCAGGTTTCTCTGAAAACATTCCCTAAGTTTGCAGTTCTCAAAGTGTGGCCCAGGGAATCCTGGGGAGAGGTCTACCAACTCCAAAAGGGGGTTATAACACCTTTTTGAAAAGTGCCCTAGAGTAGAACTATTTTCATAGTACTTGAGAAAATAAGTATTAAGGCATTACTGGCCTTTTTCAGTCCCAGTCTCTCAGA
The DNA here is from genome assembly GCA_006410635.1 of Cephalophus harveyi. Classification (NCBI taxonomy): domain Eukaryota; kingdom Metazoa; phylum Chordata; class Mammalia; order Artiodactyla; family Bovidae; genus Cephalophus; species Cephalophus harveyi. Next base: position 69,877 of record SJYT01005321.1, read on the forward strand.
AGTTTAGTGGGGTTTTCCAGAGGCTATAAAGTGTGATATTATAACATATTAAATGCAGAAGCTGCTACGAGAATCTAGCTATCTTCTATTAAGCCAGACATCAAAGAGACTGGCAAAAAAAGTGACAACAATGCCACGTCTCACAAAAATTTTTTTGTTTTGGAAAAATTATTTGTTCATCAAAGTTATTTATGTTAACTATAATGTGTTATTATTAAATGAGTTAGTTTAAAATCTTCTGTTAATTTTTCATATAATAAATGCCATTGTATAGTTCATATAAACGGAAGTGTGAAAATCACTCCCTCTACCCCATATTGCAGCACTGGCCCCCTTGGTCATCTTCCCTCCACCTACTCACTGGTCTAAAAACGAAAGGAATTTTATTAGTTTCTATGAAACACATTTAACTTTGTTATAGAAGAGATAATAGTCTTGTAAAAACATGTGGGATTTTTACTCACTTGAAGTCATAGTATATGAATCACACATTAATATTATAAATTTAAGTTAATAAAAATCTGAAGATGACTCACTACCAAGTGAATTACAACTTAAAACATTCAGCATGCATTACTATAATAATTTCCCATCCACAACATAAAACTATTACAAATTTTCAATTTCAAAAACATGAAACGAAGCTATATAATTACCATTACGATTTCAAGAGCAGGAAGAATCCCCAACTTTGCCAGAGTTTTGAAAAATGCGTCTCTGTTTTGAGGTTGTAATGTCTGAGAAAATGCACAAAATTCCTTGAAAAAATTAACCTGTAATGTTAGAAAGTATAGTGAGAAGCCTACACAGATTAAAAGAAACCTTGGGGCAAACTGTAATGTGAATTACCAGTGTGGAATTAAACCTCAAGGACCTGAAAACCCAGCTACCATTTATTATAGCATGGTTTCTATGTTCTTTAGGTTATGAGGAGCCAGGATACTGACTTCAAATCAGCCAATTCATCTTTGGTACAGTTATTTATTAATGGCATATTAATTACTTTTCTCATTTATAAAATTACCCCTTTACACTGCTGCTGCTAAGTCGCTTCAGTAATGTCTGACTCTGCACGACCCCATAGATGGCAGCCCACCAGGCTCCCCCGTCCCTGGGATTCTCCAGGTGAGAACACTGGAGTGGGTTGCCATTTCCTTCTCCAATGCATGAAAGTGAAAAGTGAAAGTGAAGTCGCTCAGTCATGTCCGATTCTTAGCGACCTCATGTACTGCAGCCTACCAGGCTCCTCTGTCCATGGGATTTTTCAGGCAAGAGTACTGGAGTGGGGTGCCATTGCCTTCTCCTAGGAAACCTCTAATTCTCTTTCAGTATTTCTTTAGCATCAGACTATAAAGTTTAAAAAATGGTAAACTGTTGGTAAACAGTAGTCACCATTCTCTTTCCCCTAAGCATGGTTTATATCTCAAAAACCTAACTATCAACACATTTGAAATAAAAGCATCCCTAAGAGCCAAATTATTTATCATTCATTTATTCAAGAAGGATTCTCCCTTTTTATTTTTTTTAAATTTATTTTTAATAAAAGGATAAGTGCTTTACAATATTGTATTGGTTTCTGCCAGGATTCTCCTTACCTGTTTAGAAAAAAAGCATCTCAATAATGTTTCTACAACCACAAAAATATATGAGCTCGTAGTTTTGTCCTAACACAATCCACATGCCTGATTTTATAATTTATAAGGCACATATTCCCTCACCGGGGGGCAAATTAAATATCTCTAAAAACTTCTAAGATATACAAAATAATAAGTTTTAGAAATTTTAAGAATAGTCATTTTATAGTATAATTTATATACAGTAAGGGGTTAGGGAACCTGCCCGCCACTAAGTCAAACATGTGCATGTAACTTTAGCTTTTGTTACATAGCTATTGTTCCACATCCAACCTTGGACCATGTAGTACTGTAGTATTTACTACTGAAAAACAAAAAAAAAAATCCATGTCCAGATGGACTCCTATAGTTCAAACTTATGTTGCTCAATGGTCATCTGTTCCTTTCATACTAATTATAAAAATCTTCCTCTTAAATTAACAAGCTCAATACTAAAAGCTATGTATGCCAAAAGAGTAAATGCTCTTTAAGAGTGTGAATTTCAATAATAACTTACCAATTCACGTCGTTTATCATCATCCGTGGCCTCATCTGTTAATTGTGCAAAAACTTCAGACAAAAATTTCTCATCTTCCTACAAGAGAAGAAATATTACTATGAAATATTAACAAAAGTATTAAGTTGTATTCACTTATCTGATTTTAAAAATTATAATAAAAGTAGATGAAAACCTACTAGCAGTTTCATTACAAACTTAAAATTCCAGTATATTCATGTTATAAGGTTCAAAATTTGACAATACCTTTCAATATTAGCTAGACATATATTACTGCCTCATTTACATTTAATCAGAAACCCCTAAAGAACTATTTGAAAAACAAAAATTTGATGTTCTGAAGGGCATGCATGAAAACTTTGTTTACCTTAACTGAGTGCTTCTCTAGTTCCCGTTCAGGGTCTATTTATTTATGCTTAATTTAAACATAATTCAAACAAATTTGAAGATTTCATTATTAGTCCATAGTGGATCAGAATAATGGGAGTTACAAATTCGACAGTAAAGAATACTGAAATCTGATAGCGGTAAGATTATAAATGCTAACAGTGATTATCTTTTGGTAATGGAGTTTGAGTGATTTTCTTCTTTGCTCATCTGTATTTTCCAATTTTCTAGAATAAGTATGAACAATTAAATTACAAAGGAAAAAACTGACATGAATATTGAAATTCACTTTAGAGATTTTCATCAAAACCTGCTGAAAGTCATGCTTTAAGCTTTAGTAATCTTCAAAATTCACTTTTATGAAATATAATTCAAATAATTTAAATTAATTAAAAGAACATAACCTAAAAATATTTGTAATAGTGGTAACCACATGGTTGATAATAAAAATCAAGCCATGACATAGTAAGGATATAGCTAGTAAGTATGTTGTGTACAAATCACTTCAGTTGTGTTTGACTCTTTGTGACTGCATGAACTGGGGCCTGCCAGACTCCTCTGTCCATCGAATTCTCCATGCAACAATACTGAAGTGGTCTGCCAGGCCCTCCTCCAGGGGATCTTCAGACTCAGGGATTGAACCCGGGTCTTTTATATCTCCTGCACTTGCTGGCAGGTTCTTTACCACTAGCTAATATATCTGCCCCTTTTCTTACTGTGAATCCCCCATGAAGAGCTGCTGCTGCTGCTGCTGCTGCTAAGTTGCTTCAGTCGTGTCCGACTCTGTGCGACCCCATAGACGGCAGCCCACCAGGCTCCCTGGTCCCCGGGATTCTCCAGGCAAGAACACTGGAGTGGGTTGCCATTTCCTTCTCCAACCATGAAGAGCTATCAATCCCTTAAAGCCTTTCTGAAACAAGGTAGAGCATATATGAAAAAATGAATGAAAAGCACTAGGTATGACTATGGAAAATGTAATATGCTCTCCCAATAAATATCCTTTGGTGCTACTCAAAGACACATCATTGACAAATAACCTCTTTCACTGACTCAGAAGTGTTCCTTTTGTTAATTTGTTGATTCCCTTTGGACCTTATGTATGGAGGTCTGAATCATTCACCCTCTGAGAGAGTGCAACTGTATAAATCACTTATCCGTCAAATCATTTATCTGTCTCAATATTTTAGATTTTAGTGAATAAGTACACATTTATCTCAACACCTTTTATAAATTTTTCTTTTCCTGCATTGCTCCCAGATTAAATCCTTCTTTCCTGTCTAAAGATTTTTAACTATTTTCAGAATGTTTTCATTGGAAAAATAGTTCCAGTTCTTTGATAAATGCTATTTCCCATTTAAATTCTTCTTATAGGATTCATTTTTTGTGTGCTGACAGCTAAAACTCCATAAAGGATTAGAGAAGCAATTTCAAGTACTACAGTCTGCTAGGAGAATGCTTTCTGATTCCTAGTATTTTTTTTCCCTGATCTCTATTAAAAAAATTTTTTTTTATTTGGCTGCGATGGGTCTTAGTTGTGGCATGAGCACTCTTTTAATAAATCATAATTATTCTAAGTCAAATTGTGCATGTGTTGGAGAAGACTCTTGAGAGTCCCTTGGACTGCAAGGAGATCCAACCAGTCCATTCTGAAGGAGATCAGTCCTGGGTGTTCTTTGGAAGGAATGACGCTAAAGCTGAAACTCCAGTACTTTGGCCACCTCATGCGAAGAGCTGACTCATTGGAAAAGACTCTGATGCTGGGAGGGATTGGGGGCAGGAGGAGAAGGGGATGAGAGAGGATGAGATGGCTGGATGGCATCACAGACTCGATGGACTTTGAATCTGAGTGAACTCCGGGAGATGGTGATGGACAGGGAGGCCTGGCGTGCTGCGATTCATGGGGTTGCAAAGAGTCGGACACGACTGAGCGACTAAACTGAACTGAACTACTTTAGGTAACAAAAACCTTAAGGGGAAAAGAGGAGCTGCTCCTATAAAGTCTGAAAACAAAACTTTTTTCTCTGCAATAATGTAAAAATGGGCACATGCACAAAACCAAAATGCCAAACCCAGGACTCGTTCACCATTAGAGGTACAAAACTTCCATTATACAATTCAAGGAAACAGAATAAAATCAGTTAGTCTCAGTCCTGGCTGCATATCTGAATTATCTGGGAATCTTTAAGCACACAGAGTCACACATACCCACAATAATAATTAGGTCTCACAAAATGGCATAAAAGGTATTTTTAAAATAAGTTGATTCTGTTTAAGATGGAAAAGTTTGGGAAATGGATAGTAGTGATGACTGCATAGCACTGTCAATGTACACACTGCTATCAACTGTACACTTAAAAATTACTAAAATTCTGAATTTTATGTCACATATACTGTACCACAATGTTTTAAATGCAAAAAAAGTAAAAACAAACTTCAGCTGCATGACAGGAGATTTAGAAATATAAAAGATCACACTAATAAATGACTTGACAGAAAACTACGAGATAAAGCCCTGTTTTCTGTGTTTGATAGTACATTTAAAGTAAACAAAATAAATATTTCAAAAAGAAGGAACAAACACCAGCTTAACTATTAGGGTGACTACATATCTGAAAACAGAATTGTGAAGAACACCTCAGTGTACTTACCTGCAACATGCTGACTATTTCAACTTTGTTGAAGAAAATAAAAGATGTAAGAGTAGAAAGAAAATTCTCTTCAAAAACAGATGGTGTAGGCAAAATGATGTCCTGAATGTACTGTACCCTGTAAGTCTGATGTATTTTTTGCCTTAGTTCAGAGTCTGTTATTGGTATAACTTCTTTAAACTTTGCAGTTTTGGTCAAGAATTCTCGGTGCCTTTTTGGCTGAGCCAAAGCAGGGTCATATTCAAGGCATCCCACGACATCCATGATACACTCATCAGAAAACATAACCTCAAACAGAGTTGCCTTATTTAGGAATAAGATTCCTCTAATAATTTCATACAAATGGTGTAAGCCTTCAGTGTTTTCCAGGTTCTCACAAGCTTGAAATAGCTGCAGTAGTTTTTTAATATAGCCTTCATTTTCCAAGGCCAGAGCCAGCTTTTCCCTACGGATAGGTGAGGAGAGAACTGAGGTAACTAAGTCAGCAATCTCTTCAAGTTTATTGAGTTCACACGTGGGTAGGTCAATCAGATGACTGGTTTCAGGCATTTCTTCAAATCGTTCTTCTTCTGATTCATCAATAAGGTCCTGTGTGACTTCCACTGATGGATCCTTACCTTGAACCTAAAAATATACAGCTGGTTACCTTAAAATACAAAAGAATTCAAAATTTCGGAAACCAAATCACTCACCACTGAATTTAAGTAAACATACCTTTTAAGGAATTAATCCTAATACATTGTTAATTAAAAGTGAAGTGTAGAGGGAGAAATACTACTAGCTTACAGTCAGTTATTTGAGTCTTCAGTTACTGACTGCAGATGATTTCACTTCTAAATTTCCCAACTTATAACTTGAGGTTAATTCTGATACCTAATAACCTGAATATTTGATAATGCAGAGTGAACTTTGCAGAAATTAACTCTTCTCTCAGTCCCCAAAATTATTATGTATAACAAAGCACCACCACACTGGCTTAACAAGGACACTATTAAGTTCAAACCAAATTAAAACCCATCTCCTTGTCTATTCAAGAATAAGAAAATAAGATTTCCTCAAAATATTTTTGAAAAAATATTTGCTTTTGCTCTGAGTCTGAAACTGATAAACAGACTAATAAAAAAAAATCTATTATTTCAAAAACTGGCATTCATTTAACATTTGTGATAAAGCCTCCAAAGGTTCTAACATCTAGATAAAAATTTACACCATAATGAATAAAGAATATGATTCAGGTTGACTGCTTTATGATTGAAGAAAAGCAAGGCTAACAAATTTTATAATGAATTATTCTAAAAGAAAAAGTTTAGAATTTGACTTTTCATAAATTTTTCTAATTCCTAATCCAATCGTGTAATAATCTTCTATTCTCCACCTTAAAACATCCTGAATATCCTAAATAGACAAAGTTCCACAAATTTCCAAATTCACCAAAGCAACACATGAAAAAAGATCTAAGAACTTAAGAGAAAAAAGTATTTTTTTCTCTAGAGGAGTGACAGTATTTTTTTTTACTTCTGAGTTTTCAACAGAATATCTGGGCCTAAGGAGGATGACACATAAATTTAAGATACACTATAAGCAAGGTCATTAGAACAGTTCAGATAAAATATCTTGGAAACTCAGAGGAAGGAAAATTCCTTCCAGCTCTTGGGGTGGGAGTGAGCAAAGAATACAAGGAAGGGATCATAAAAGCCATGGCATTTGAGATTTTAAGAAATCTTAAGAGGGAGAAAAAGGTAAGATTCAGAGGGAGAAAAAGGTACTCAAAGTGCAAGGGGAAAGAGCACAGAGCCAGAGAAATGAAAGTATAGGATATGCACATGGCAAACAGCAAAATTGGAAATGTAGATTGAATGAAACCAGATCATGGAAAGTCAAGCTAAAATATCTGGATTGTTCAGGGAAGTGAATGTGTAGCACTTTAGAAAGTTGACCTAGCATCAGCTGCATGAGATAAATTTGAAAATATAGGTAAAATAGGTTGTTATTCCAAAGGCTAAATGAACAACTGAATTTGGATTGTGATGCTGGAGCAGAAGAGGAATAGCTATAAAAGAGAAGAGGAATCGCAATGACCCCACAGTTTTAAACTTGTCATTAGGAAGATCATGGCTTCTTTAAGCAACTGATGTGAGTCTGAGGTGTTTGAATATCCAGCTGACAACTAAACCTGTGGGGCTACTGTTGTTTAGTTACTAAGTCACGTCTGTCTCTTTTGTGACCCTATGGACTATAGTCTGCTAGGCTCCTCTGACCATAGGATTTTCCAGGCAACGATATTGGAGTGGGTTGCCATTTCCTTCAGGGGATCTTCCCGACCCAGGGACTGAACCTGTGTCTCCTGCTTGGCAAGTGGATTCTTAATAACTGAACCACATGGGAAGCCCATGGGTCTATTACTCTGGAAAGATAAGACAGAAAATAGATATTTGGTATTAGGGTAATGGTTAAGCCCAGAAGACTCTAACAGAAACCAGAGAAAAGAGGAATGGAACTTGAGGGGAAGGAAGAAGAATCAGAGGTTACAAAGAACAAAAATGAGGAAACCAGAGGAGTTAACTTACACTTCAAATGAACCCGGTTAGGGAAGCACATGGGTCTATTACTCTGGAAAGATAAGACAGAAAATAGATATTTGGTATTAGGGTAATGGTTAAGCCCAGAAGACTCTAACAGAAACCAGAGAAAAGAGGAATGGAACTTGAGGGGAAGGAAGAAGAATCAGAGGTTACAAAGAACAAAAATGAGGAAACCAGAGGAGTTAACTTACACTTCAAATGAACCCGGTTTGCATAAGTTTAAGAATAAAAGCATACCTCTGGAACCATTAATTTGGTTATAGCATGTTTTATTTCTTTGTTATCTAGTATTAACCCTTACAAGCTTCCTCAATTGTCTCCTAAACATAACTCTGATCTGTCAATTGCATACAAACCCAAGTATCTATTTGGATGTCAATAGTGTTGTCCACCAGGCTTCCCTAGTAGCATAGGTGGTAAAGCATCTGCTTGCAATGCGGGAGACCTGGGTTCGATCCCCGGGTCAGGAAGATCCCCTGGAGAAGGAAATGGCAACCCACTCCAGTATTCTTGCCTGGAGAATCCCATGCACAGAAGAGCCTGGTGGGCTATAATCCATGGGGTTGCAGAGTCAGACATGACTGAGAGACTAACACACCACAGTGCTGTCCACCAGGTTTCTGGTTCTGTCTCTTGTGGCATGTGAGTTCATTGATTCAGTGAAGTTACACAGAGCTGTGTGACTTGCTTTGGCCAATAAAATGTGAACAAAAGTGCCATGTGTAACTTCTGGAAAGAGATTTTAAAAACCAGTGCCCCTGATTCATCACTTTTCTTTCCACTTTGCAATAACCTTGGAAATATTAAAATTAATTCTCTTATCAACTTGGGCCCCTGAGTGACTCTGCTAAGCAAAGTTCCTTCCTCTTGGAAAAAAACCAAGCTTTTGTTGTGATAAGCCACTGAAATTTCAAGATTTTGTTATTACAACATAAACTGTCCTTAATTCTTAAAGTCAGTCAACTTTATGCTGAAAACATTCATGGCAAGTCCACTATCAATAGGATTCTCAATGAAAATTTGTATTTCCCACACACCAATCACAGTCATCAGTGCCTTATAGTTACTGCTTTAAATTGTTTTCCTTTTCAACTGTCAAACACTATTTCTCCTTTAAGTCTCACACAAGAGATCTTTTTCTCCAAGAGGCAAATGAGTATTCAACTTCCTCCAACATTCTTCTTTTCCATCTCACAACTTACATCTTCACTCACTTCCTTCATCTGTTTCAAAGAAAATGTCCCTACCATTTTCTAAGGTTAAAAGTTCCATATGTATTTTTGACTATGCTTTCTAAGAGCTCCATATATTATCAATTATCTGAGCTCCAGGTTTCTATAATTTCTTTCTTCCCAATGATTCTTTCTGTTCTATCATTCACCATTACCCTTAAGACACTTAGTATTCCTTGAGCTATCAATCTTTTTCAGAGAGGAACTCTATTTTCTCATTATAAGGAGTAAAGAAATGACCAAGAAATGTGTTTATTGAAATTGTTCTTTCAAATTGTTTTCAGGAATGACCTCCCAGAACTAAAGCATAATGTATGGTTCTGTAGAATACCACACAGTAGCTGGGAGCAATAAACTAAATGTATACTCAGAATCACAGATAGATCTTAAAAGTGTAGTACTGAGTTGTGTAGTACTGTCTCTTGGAAGACCAGCAGAGTGGCCAAACATAACATTCCTTTCAAAGGTGGAAAAGTTTGGGTAAAAATCAATGACAAATAGGGAGGAGAAATGATAACAGAGGGCAAAGTAATGAATAAGTAGGTAATGTAATGAGAGAAATCAAGTATTAACATGGGTGCCTTAAAAAAGCTCAGAGTAAGAGATGGTAATTCTCTTAGCTCAATTATAACAGATGCCTGGAGGCTGAAGCTATGTATTTACTAAGTCTACCACTGCTCCTGGGACTCAAAAAAGTTGAATGAAAGTCTGTAGGTCAACCAGACAGAACTGACACCACTCTGGGAGACACTGCCATACCATATGAGTGGGATTCTACTGGCTTGGCCAAAGAAGCTTGTCCTTTCTACAAAGCTTTGTAACATCTTCTGGAAAAGCCAGAAATAACTTGGCCAACCCAACAGTAATGTGCCAGTATCCACTTGGATTCTTACTTTTCAGATTATATCTACTACCACACATGGTATAACATTGCTACTGTTGATGCAACTACCTTAAGTACATAAGCTTTATGATAATATTGATATTCATGATCAAATGTACTGGAAAATTGAAGTAAAGCTCCTGAGCATGTAATGTCAATAGAAAATGACTGACACGAAGAATAAATGGATTTACTAGCTATTAACCATCAGCTAATTTCTATACTCAAGAGTTCTCTTAAGTCGACCGTAAGGTATTAAAACAAATTATAGTAGATGAAAGAGGGAAACGATCAGTCAGAATAGTGCAAAAAAGTAAATCATGGCTTTATAGGACAGAATAGTTTTTTCTTTAATCTATCCCTAGCCCAGATTGGCTCCTCCAAATGTTAGGCATGTTGATACCGATACTACTGCTCTGTTGTATATATGCTACACTAAATGTACATGCTAAGGCAAATATGATCATTTTGGTGTAAGAGTCTCAGCCAAGGGGTCAAAGGGTGATCTTTGCAGTAAAGGACTACTCTTGCCTCAAGAAAGGTTTGGACCTTGTCTAATTCATGAGAGGTAACCCCTAAGCACTCTGAATATACAGTCTATTAGGAGTGGTTTTGTTTACCTGGGGACCTTGTGCTATGCCAGGTATATCAATGCACATACATGTGTGGCTAACTGTATGGTTTATGGTGGAGATCTTGGGCCACACAGTATCAGCTCAACATCTGGGAGTGCTGGAAACTAGAGTCAGCCACATGGGCCGTCAGCCTTCTTATATGTTTGTTTTCTGTTTTATCTCTCCACATTTTAACATACCTCTTTTAGATAAAATGGAAAAAAAAAAATCAAGAATGCATGCAAGTTAAATATTATTAAAATAACCTTACCTGACAAATTTTTTCCCAGATCTCATCACAGCCAGCTTTTTCCTGGAAACTTAGTGCCAGATCAATTTAACATACCTCTTTTAGATAAAATGGAAAAAAAAAAATCAAGAATGCATGCAAGTTAAATATTATTAAAATAACCTTACCTGACAAATTTTTTCCCAGATCTCATCACAGCCAGCTTTTTCCTGGAAACTTAGTGCCAGATCATAGTTTTCAGCTTCTGACCAAACAATTAATGTATCCTGTTTAAAAATAAAGATTTGTGCCATCACACCAGAAGAAATAACTACAAAGTATAAATAAAAACCAAGCGGACAGGAAACAGAAAAGCAATGCCCTCAGATAAGTGCAATTAATGGGCACTCAATCGACACCATATAATTGAATTTTGTTATCCTTTGTAACTTTAGTATTATACTGGCAAAGAAATCATAGCTTTGACACTGAAAGTGTTAGTAAGCAATCTTCTGACACAAAAAATATCAAGATATGTTAGCAGGCTCATGTTACCGAGATAACGTTTAATCAAAAGTCTAGCACTCTTGGCCAAAGTATAGTATACACATTCAGCTGTCTTTAATTATATCTCTCCCAAAGGTTATGCTTTTGGGGAAAAACTGTCAACTCCCTTATTAAAAACTAAAGTTTGGTTTTAAATTAAAAACACAAGTATAAACACTAAAATCATTATGAGAACCTAAATGAAACAGATGGGAATACCAGACCACCTGACCTGCCTCTTGAGAAATCTGTATGCAGGTCAGGAAGCAACAGTTAGAACTGGACATGGAACAACAGACTGGTTCCAAATAGGAAAAGAGCTGAGCGCCGAAGAATTGATGCTTTTGAACTGTGGTGTTGGAGAAGACTCTTGAGAGTCCCTTGGACTGCAAGGAGATCCAACCAGTCCATTCTGAAGGAGATCAACCCTGGGATTTCTTCGGAAGGAATGATGCTAAAGCTGAAACTCCAGTACTTTGGCCACCTCATGCGAAGGGTTGACTCATTGGAAAAGACTCTGATGCTGGGAGGGATTGGGGGCAGGAGGAGAAGGGGATGACAGAGGATGAGATGGCTGGATGGCATCACGGACTTGATGGATGTGAGTCTGAGTGAACTCCAAGAGATGGTAATGAACAGGGAGGCCTGGCGTGCTGCGATTCATGGGGTCGCAAAGAGTCGGACACGACTGAGCGACTGAACTGAACTGAAACGAAATGCACTTTTGAAGGATACATAATAATGGAAGTTTAATATGGCTAAAACTTTGAATTTCAAAAAAATGCCATCTGAGCTTATTCCAATTATCAAAACTATAATTTATGAAAACATATTAATTGTTCAGTTAACCAGTATTTATAAATATTAGTGCCTATTAAAAAATAGAAAACTAAAAGTGAGCCCCAATAAAGACAAAATTTTCAAAATGAAAACATTTCAGTACTTTGGTAGCTCTAACAAGAAAGTAAAAAATATCTTTTAATTAATCTAGGACTCAGATTAACACTTATTTGTTGTATAACCAGGTAAAAAGAACACTGAAAATCTGTGTTCTGGCTTCTTATTGGCCATGCTTCTTAGAAGGGATTATTTGCCATCGTGCTTGTGTGCTAAGTCGCTTCAGCCATGTCCAACTCTTTGCCCACCAGGCTCCTCTGTCTATGGGACCTATAGCCCCACCAAGCTCCTCTGTCCATGGGATTCTCCAGGCAAGAACACTGGAGTGGGTTGCCATTTCCTTCTCCAAGGGATCTTCCCGACCCAGGGATCGAACCCGGGTCTCCTGAATTCCAGGCAGATGCTTTAACCTCTGAGCCACCAGAGAAGCCCCAGCACCACCTGGAAAGCCCCTTAATTTGAGCAGGCCACTCTGATTTAAAAATCTTTAGTTGCTCCCATCATGTACAGAAGAGGTTTTGAAATTTTTTTTAAAAATCAAGAGAGCTCTTTTTATCATCAAAATTTTACTAAGATCTCCATTAAAAAAAAAAAGATAAAAACAAAGCTATTCTGGTCAAAGCACTAGGGCACCTGCAGAGGGTCCATGTTCTTTTCTTAGTTTCTGAGTTTCTTAGAGCTCAACAGAAAAGCAGCTGCAGAAATAGTGATCTCCAAACTTTTAAAAACTGTGCCTCAAATTACTTACGTATTATTTAAGGACTATTAGTAGAGCCATACGTACTTTATAAAACATTAATTTCATACTAAAACAGAAATTAAAAGGCTTATATAAAGCTTAAAAAGATAAGCCATATTTTTAAAATGTTTAAACTGTAAATGGCTCCATATTATTATTACTAAGAATTTTAAGACCCAATATAGTTAGGGCATAGTATATCCATAAATGATGGGAGATACAAATCCATATTTAACACCATCCTTTTAGCAATTCTGAATTTGGGGGGGAGGGACAACTTTTTATACTATTTTAATCATTGTTTTGGCTTTGTCACTTGGCCAACAGACAGATTACACTAAGTGTAAATCAGTTTGACAACTATCAACTATGGGTCTTCAACCCATTTTAAGGCACATGCACATTTCTGTTAGGGTTATGTTATTTTAGTTGGAAAATATCTGTAAATATTTATCTGCATATACAGGCTGTAACAACTCATAATAGGTGGGAAATAGTCTTCATGGAAATGTTACTCTTCTCTCAGAAAAGTGAAAATTGCTCAATCATGTCTGACCAGGCCAGATACTAGAGTGGGTAGCCTTTCTCTTCTCCACATCTTCTCAGCCCAGGGATCGAACTCAGGTCTCCTGCATTGCAGGCAGATTCTCTACCAGCTGAGCCACCAGGGAAGCCCAAAAATACTGGAGTGGGTAGCCTATTCCCTTCTCCAGTGGATCTTCCTGGCCCAGGAATTGAACCGAGGTCTCCTGAACTGCAGGTGGATTCTTTAAAAGTTGAGCTACCAGGGAATCCCCTTCTCTCAGAATACCATGCTTATTTTTGATTCTTCACCATGTGACTTCATTAAATATTAGCAAAATTCCATTTTTGATGAACAGGTTTCTTCTCCAATGATTCATACGGTGCATTCCATTTTGGAGATCACTAGTATAGCAGAATGAATGAAATTCAAAACCCTTTCTTTATCCAGATATTAAATGCCCCTTCCATTTTGATTCCAATCTATCTTCTGAGAAAAGTCCAAGTAAGCAACAAAGTCTGAATTAAAATGATGCAGTATCTTTCTTCTTAACCATTTTCTTTTGTTCTTTCTCATCCTTAACAGTAAACTCTTTATCCATAAGCCAATCAAAATCCCAGAAACTAAATAGGATTTATATTCAGAATTGTTTTCAATGCAAAGGGGACTGACCTCAGGAGATGGTAAAAAATATAGATTTCCATGCTTCTCCCCTGGATACAGGTCTGGAGTAAGTCTAAGAATCCTTATTTTTAACAAGGATCTCAGGTAATTCTTTGGATAAGTCAAATTTGAGAACATGACCTAAGTACACCACCAGCTGGTTAACAGAGAAAAGGGAAATGCTGTCAGAGTAGACACCTTCCATCTCTATGTTGTTGTTATTCAGTCAAATGATGATAAAATCCATCTTTCCTTTTCTCTCTCCATATCTTACTGTCTTGCTAAAAAAGTACCCGTTAAGAAGGACTGTTTAGAACTGCTTATTCCAAGGGTCAAATTGCTGGGTAAGGGAACATATATAGAGAGCTGGCACAAGAATATTTATACCAGAATGAAGTGTCAAATGGCACAATTTCTTACATACCAAAAAGCCTAAATTGAGTCAAGCACAGTTTTTCATAGTAAAGTCTGTTTTCAATCACTGTATGTTGTGATCTTTTATTTTATTCCTAATCAGTGTGTGGCACACGTATCTTTGGGAGGTTATTAATGTCTCAGTTTAAACCAAGGAAAGCATAGTTTTCCTCTATTAACTAAAACATTTAATCACCACTATATCCCTATGGAAGTCAGATTTAAAATGAGCTTTAAAATTATATTTGGTCTGATTGTGTAAAAAGAAAGAAGAAAAAATAAAGGTGATTATATTCAAGCCCAGCATGTAAGACACGAGCTAGAGAAACCTGACAATTTAGCCTCCACTAACAGGTTTTCACAATGCAGTTTTATTATGAGAAATAGTTATTTTCAATTTTATATATTAAAAACACATTTTTGAGCCAAATACTGTTTAAACCCCAGAGGTTCTTAATTCCAGAGTCTACAGACGCCTTAGAATTTTACCTAAAACCTGATACATAACATCTTTTTTGGGGAAAGGGTCTTCAATTTTTATATATTCGCAAAGAAATCCATGACACATTTTTAAAGGGTCTAACAAACCAATGAATTATGTTTCAGTTCTCTTCCTTAGTACTGATCCACTTCATTAACATGAATAAATTCTACTCATATACTGCTTGCCAGACTAACCCTATCTTTGCTCCCAATGACTTTGACAAAATCGATACAGGAAAAGCTAAAGCTTTTCAAAAGGAATACTAATTTTTTCTAAAATAGGAAAACAGATTATTAGATTTACAGTATTCAATTTACAGGTTCAAAATCAATGTGATGCCTTAAATCAGTGAGATTAACCAGAAAATGCAGCATGTAACTCTCTGTTGTTGTTTAGTCACTAATTCCTGTCCAACTCTTTTGTGACCCCGTGGACTGTAGCCTGGCTCCTTTGTGCAGGATTTCCAGGCAAAAATACTGGAGTGGGTTGCCATTTCCTTCTCCAGGGGATCTTCCTGACCCAGGGATGGAACCTGCATCCTTGCAATGGCTGGTGGATTCTTTATCACTGAGTTATCCAGGAAGCCCCTGCAGTTTATAACAACAGTTGGCCTAAATGCTTTCGAGATAGATTTTTAAATCTATGCATAGTATTACATATAGTATGGTATAATATATAGTCCAAGACAGACATGATGACACCACTTAAAGTAGCAGTGTCTTATCATCTCAAAATCTGATATATTTGGTGCAATGGGAGTAACCCCGAACTAGATCGAGGACCTGGTGGCACCACCCACAGTTTCACTGTCCACTATATCCATGACTTTCAGCTGAATATTGAACTTCTTTGATTGTCTTTCCTTTCTGGAAAAGAGGAAAATGCTGCCTATGACATAAAGATTATTATAAGATGACCATGAATACAGTTATCTTACTGTGCTTATGTGTCACATACCGTGCTACAGCAATTTTCATATATTAATTCAAAACTATTACATGAGTCAGGTAGTATCTCCATTTAAAAAGGGAGGTTCAGAGAAAATTTGCTCAAAATCATAAAGATAGAAATAATGGAATTAAAAACTGTTAAAGAGTATCCATGAAACTCTAAACCCCTGTTTCTATCACTACGGCCCACAAGAAATATGAACAAATTCTAAAAGATGGCAAAATAAACTTGCTTCCCAAGCGTCTCTCCTGGGGAATTGTAAGAAACAAGTGAAGTGAAAGTGTTAGTTGCTCAGTTGTGTCCGACTCTCTGCAACCCCAGGGACTCGGGCCTGCCAGGCTCCTCTGTCCACGAACTCTCCAGGGAAGAATACTAGAGTGGGTTGCCATTTCCTTCTCCAGAGGATCTTCCCAAACCAGGGACTGAACCTGCATATCTGGCATTGCCAGCAGTTTCTTTGAGCCACAGTGAAGAAAGGAAATAAATAAAAAGGACCCTAAATAAGAAAGACCTCTCCATATGATATCCAGATTCCTCCTTGGTTCCATTCCAGACCACTACCCAATCACTCTGCCTCATGTTTCGTACTTAATCATTCATGTCCTCTACTTATGCACTTGATTTACAGTTCAAAGTGCAGACTGGATTATACTCATTACAAATTCATGCAGCTATTTTAATGCAACATTCAAAATTTATAAACTTCTTTACCTCTCACATACTCATTAGTTCATTCCTCATAATGGTTCTTAGGCTGAACCTCAACATCCTCAATTTTATTGGATTATTTTGCCAATTCATAGATAGATACAGTAAGATTATTTTCATTTCTACCTTCATTTCAGTGGACATTCTTCTAACCAAAATGTAGAATATGCTCAGTCTTTCTCTTGAAAGGATATGAAACAGCATTTGCTGCCTGACTGGCCCTTCTTTCCTTACCAATTATATTTTCCCTTGGTTTGAAGACAACATATTTTCCTGATGCTCTATTCTTTCCAATTGCTTATTCTTTCTTCTTCACTTTATCTTCCTTATTCCTGATTACCAAACACCTAATCCTGCAGTATGCCCTGTCAATTCTATCTTCACATATATCTCAAATCTAACCACCCCTCCTCTTTCCATCTCTACTACCATTACCCTAACTGGATTCAACATTCTCTCTAGCTTACTAGACCCTGCCGCACTCTCTCAACCAGTCTCTCATTTATTGCTTGTCTTCAATTCTACAGACTGATTTACTATTTTGGATCATTTCATTTCTATGTCATTTCATTGCCTTTTCTGTTGAAAACTCTTCAAGAGCTTTCAACCACACTTTAAAAATCCAAATTACTGATAGTAACCAAACCACAAATAGCTCTCAAACAAGTATTACTGGATGAATGAGTAAATGTAGACAGTTTAACCAGACACAGCCTTAAGCTCTGTTCTTTTCTCTATACCTACTCTCTCAAAGGTAATCTCCTCTTGTCGCTAAAAATAACATTCAATGATTCTGAAATCAGAATCTCCTACACCAAACTTACTCTAATTCTAGTCCCAGAATGTTCAATTTTCAGACCTATTCATTTTACTCACATCAAAGACGAAATGAAAATAAGGCACAAAACAAAATGCAGTTTGCTACCACTTATGCCAATAAAAGGGAGAATTTTATGTAGATGATTGCATGCATATTTGTTACATATGCATAAGACCTCTAGCAGGGTATACAAGAAACTGGTAACACTGGTGGCCTCTAGTAAAGGAAACTGTATGGACAGAATCCAGAGTAGGAGAGACTTCAAAGATACTTTCTCATTTTTAAAAACATGAATGTACTACCTATTCAAAATAAAAACATTAAAAAAAAAGAAGCATATAACTATATGATAAATGTAAACCTGCTTTCTTCTCACCCAGTTTCTGGAGGAACCATCATTTTCATGGCCCCAAAATTCAACACCACTAGTAACCTTTGATTTCCTTAAAAAAAAAAAAAAATTTTGTGTGGTAAAAATTTTTTAATTGGAGGATTACTTTATAATGTGTTGATTCTGCCATACAAAAATGTGAATCAGTCAGCTCTCTTCCATATTTAATCATTACTCAAATTTTCCAGCACTTGCTACCTAAAGCTCTTCTGTTTCCCTCCCTACCCTCAATTCAATATTCATAACATTGCCACATTGGGTTCCTAAACAGAGTATTACTTTCACGTTAGACTCCTACTCAAGAAACTATACTGGCTCCCTTTTGTTTAGCAAACCAAGCTCTCAAATAAGAAACCTCTGCTGCAAAGAGGCTTAATAAATACCTTTTGTGTCAAGTATACTATTTCCTTCCCTATCACAGATCCTTCAGCAGACATCACCACGGAGTGAAGATTTTCTCAGTGATTCTGGCTCAAATCAGTCTCTCTTTCCTCTTATTTTCTACCGCTCAAGTCTCTGGAATAAAGTTACTTTTCATAGTATTTTGTGTTGGTGCATACCTGCTATATAACCTCAGTTAAAAAACTTTCTGTGCCTTAGTTGCCTTATCTGTGAAATGCTTTCACGGGCTCTCAAGAAGGACTGGGTTAAAGCATTTTATTAGTTATTGTATTATAATTCTTTAATCGTTTCACTTGTTGTGTCTTGTCTCCCAATAAGACCCAGGATGAAGATTTCTTTATACATCTCTCCCAAATCCAATTAACACAAAATTATGTTCAATATACAACAAAGTATACACCCTATAAATCTGCTTCTGATTTAGTCAAGATCAACTGAAACTGATTCTAAATAACTTATAATTTTGACACAGGTATCAGACACTATATTTTGTGTCACGCCTTATAATCATTGTCTTTTCCTTCTAATGTGTTTATTTAAACACTTGACAAGTTTATGTGCTACTTAAGGTTAAGTATATCTTCTTCCCATTAACTACTTCAATACTGCCCATAGTAAGCAAAGGAAGTGACATGAATCAGTGATTTCTTATTGAGTTATTTGACATTAAACTCAACTCATTCTAACTCATTTTGAGCCCATAATTCAGTACTTAGCTCATTTTAGAACTGTAATGTTGAAAGAAGAATGTTAAATATTCCTCTCTGTATTTAATCAATGTACTTTAATGTAGCAAAATATCCTGTAACTATGAATGTCTCATTAACTCACTGAAGGTATTTCTTTTTTAATTAAAAATCCACTAATGGAGGACTTCCCTGGTGGTCTCGTGGTTAAAATTCTACACTTCTAACACAGGGAACATGGGTTTGATTCCTGGTCAGAGAACTAAGATCCCACATGCTACAAAGCATAGCCCAAAACATAAAAAAAAACACAAAAATTCCCACTAATGATCAATATATTTCATATAAATTTTGGAAATAAGGGGCTTGCCACGTGGCACCAGAGGTAAAGAACCCGCCTGCCAATGCAGGAGATATTAAGACACATGACACATGGGTTTGATCCCTGAGTCAGGAAGATTCCCTGGAGGAGGGCATAGCAACCCACTGCAGTATTTCTTGCCTGGAGAATCCAATGGACAGGCTACAGTCCACGGGGTTGCAAAGAGTCAGACACGACTGAAGCGACTAAGCAAGCACACAATCTTCTAGGCTAATTTATTGAATACTCAAATGATAACATTTTAAAAAAAGATAGTTCTAATGAACATAGAAAAATATTAATGTGCTTGGAAATCCCAATTTGTGTAACTTGGTAAAAAGGCAAATGAAACAAGATCTGGTGAAATAAAGAAACGTAACATAACCCTTATATAGTTCTTTGATTTCTATTAGAAAAGTATAGTTAATTTAAACAAATATAAAGATAATTAAACAACTGACCCCATCTACATAGGTTTTTCATTCTTATAAACAAAGCTTTTCCAGAGTATTCTTACTGCTGAAGAGCTCTTAAGCTTTATTAGTAAAAGTACTAAATTATTAGTACTTTAATGTTATTTAGTACAATTATTAAATTTTCAATGAGGGAAAATATTTTTTTAAAAAGTCCTAACGAGATGAACATAGGTTTTTCATTCTTATAAACAAAGCTTTTCCAGAGTATTCTTACTGCTGAAGAGCTCTTAAGCTTTATTAGTAAAAGTACTAAATTATTAGTACTTTAATGTTATTTAGTACAATTATTAAATTTTCAATGAGGGAAAATATTTTTTTAAAAAGTCCTAACGGTATATTATTTAAGTGTGATTAAAAAAATTTTTTTTAAGTAAAGATCTCTCTCCTATATTATTTAAATTATCTAGCAGAGTAACAGGATACATAAAATTATATCCCAAAGTTTCTAAAAATATTCACAGAACCACTGTGTAATTCTGAACTAATGATGATGGATTATTTTATACACAAACCTCCACCATAAGGGGATCTTTCCAGTTAAAACAACTAAAGGATTTCATATACAATTTGAAAAGACTCCATAATATAACTAATTTGTAGGGAGTCATACTTAAGAAAACAGTTCCTGAGAATTTTATATTTATGCAGGTGGAAAACAAAATGATTACAAAATATTAGTATGTATTTCTCCACGAAGCAAGCAAGCAAACAAAAAAACAAACTCAAAGTGGCTATTTGGTATAAGTCAGTATAAAGACAGAGAATAACCATCTGACTAGCTGACTTAAAAGAAATATCTTCAGGGTTCAACACAGAATAAATGTTTGATTCGCTCTCAAAAAAACACATAGTATTTTATAAGCAGAAAAAAGACCTATTACTTGAATATTAAAAATTCAAAAATATTTCAAATTACTGATTAAGAATGTATTGTATACACAAAATAATTATTTTAACAGTAAGACTTTTACTAACAATGCACTGTGCAATAGACATATAATTTCATTTCTCCAACTGTAAAGTATTTGTTTCTGAGCATCAAAATTTTCACTGATCTTGAAGAGAGTAGGCACTGATGATATAAATATGATATTTTCCTCCAAATTATTTATTTTTTCCTTTAAAAACCTCTGCATATTCACTTTACACACTGCACACACACACACAAAATACACTGGAAAATTATCTTTTCCTCCAAAAATCTCTGCCATATTCACTTTACACATCAAACACACTAAAAATAAGTAATAATCCAAAATTCTAACAATAGGTATATATCATATATCATACAGTGTTTTTAAAAAAAGCCCATCTAGATCTGCATTGTTAACATGAACAAATCTTCAAAATAGTGCTGAGTGAAAAATGAAAGCTGCAGAGTACATTTAATAACAGGAGATCAATTGTGCAAAGTTTAAAACAAACAAAAGACTACATATTATTTATGGATACATACATATGCAGAAAAGGTATAAAAACAATTACAGAAATAATACACATCAATTTCAGAATAGTGGTTACCTATAGGGAGGATGGAGAATGGATAGAATGAAATGGGTACAAAGAGAGTTTTAATTCTATCCACAATGTTCAACACTACAAAAAGATTTGAAACAGATATGGTAAAATGTTAACATTGTTAAATCTGGAGGTGTTACACAGACGCTCATTATTCTCTGTACTTTTCAATTTTGAAGTTTTTCATAATAAAAAAGAAAACATTCACAGAATAAAGGAAAGGTTGATTCACTGCTGCCATTTCCAGATTAGATAATTAGGCACACTAATACACAACATAGATTTTCTTTTCCCAGATAAGACAATAAGTATTAACAGAAAACATTACATAATAAGCAGTGTACACTTTCATAAAATAGCCATTGGTTATTATATTAAAAATATACAACAATTAAAGAACAGGATGTTAAGTGCTTCTACTTCAAAGTTTTACCTCTGTATGAGTCAAAGAATCTACTTTCACACCACAAACAGGCTTTCCTTGCTTTAAAGAGTACTCCTATGAATTTTCTCTTATGCCATTTCCTTTAACTGTGATTGAGAATAAAAGGCTTAGTGTACAGTGTATAGAAGATACCTGACTAACTGCAGTTAAGTAAGACTAATGAATACATTGTATTCTACTAAAAACTAACAGTGGCTCAATTCAAAGATAATAAATTACTGCCAGTACAAAAGCTTGCACTTTTCAGTTTGAAAACTTTTAATCTGCAAGGAAAATACATACAGTATGTAACTTTGTTTACCAAATGTTTTTTTTTCTTGTCAGGAAAGCTTTCCCATTCTTTGTCTGATTAATACTTCCTTGATCACAGATGAAGTCTTTCAAATTAAAGATAAACAACTACTTGCCTGCTGTTTTTGATATGCAGTGTTTGGATTTATCTTTGATTCCAAGAGTAGTGATCCTGAAAGTTAAAAAAATAATATTTATAAGCTTCAACTTATAAAACCCTGAATAAAACATCAGAATACACATTAAAAAAACAACTTTTTTCTTCCCCCGGCAAGACATCTGAAGTCATCAAATTTACTCCAGTTTACATTTTTCTCTCAAGATCTGGACTTTACATTAGAACATATCATTCTATCCCCATAATACTCTTAAGGGAAAAAAATCCATCTAAGACCAACATTCAGACCAAGAATATACAGAGACTAGATGACTTATAGTTTTATTGAAAAGAAAATTTTTAAGGTCTAAATGACCACCTGAAACCAAATTCTTTTTAACAAAGTTATTTTTATTGCATTTCCAGTTTAACAAATGAAACAAATTACAAAGTACCATAACAGGGATCTAAATACTTTGCACACAAATTACAAAACTGCATTTATCCTTTTCTCTTTAAGAACAAAAGGCCACCTCATGTAAAAATAAATGTCTATGATTACTTTAAAAAATAGGTGCAAGAGTACAAGATGTGTCAAATATAAACCGAAGACTATTATTCTTTTATCTGCATGTTATCAGCTGCTCAAATCCAGCGGTCAGATTACAGTGAGGAAGGTGTCTTCATTAAAGCTATACATTTTATCATTTAAAAATATTTCACATTAGACTAGTACAATAAATCAAGGAATACAAGTTTACAGTTTGGTCTGCTGTCCTAACTTGTTTAAGTTGTAAAGTATTCATTTGTTCACAGCACCCTCTACAAAGATAGCCTGGAGGGATCCCAGTCTGAAGATGTATGTGCTTGTGAGTGCATGTATCTTGGCAACAATCTGCAATAACCCCAGGAAAAAGGCGTCTTTTGGTTTTTCCCAGCACCTGTCTACTGTGACAACTGGAGCTTGTTAATAAAATCATTTTTTTAAAAAAAGTAGTTTCACTAAATTTTTTGTACCAGAGATATAACGTGTAAGAAAATAAAGAGGGACGGGGAGGGTCAGAAGGAGAGCACTAAATTGTTTTTCATTACTTCCTCCCTTCCCTCCCACACTCTCCCCGCTTCTTTAAGGGGCCAGACTGCAGGGAAAGGGCTCAAGTGTTTTAATAAGGCTAGCAAGAGGAGGAACAGAGACTCGGCGTCTGACTGAGGGTCAATCCCGACAAAGTAGTTTGTTTTTACCTTACTGAAATGAAGACACAAAACCAATGCGCTGTTCCCAGTGGCTGGCAGTAACAGTACTCGGCTCAGGGCCTAAAGCCCAGGCTGTGCCCAAACCGGAGGCATTGTCCCCTATGCTACGGTTCCAATAACCTTACCGTCGGACTCTGCCCGAACCAGCAGCGACATTCCCTTGAGCTCCTCCACATAGGTAGAGGAGACGTGCCCGGTGCCTCGGTCGTCCCATTGCCGGTCTTCGTTCAGGGTATAGACCTTCACTCGCCGCCGCGTATCCGACATGGTGACTGCTGTCCCCACTGTTCCAGCCGCCGCCTCCTTGCTCACCTCCTTTACGCCCGTCACTCTTGAGAGACGGTAGCGGCGGTGGCGGCAGCGGCGGCGGCGGCTCCGGAGAGGCCCGAGTTCACCATGGCTCCCAGGTTCAGCCGCGGGAAAGGGCAACAGGAGCCACTGAGACCTTGCCGCCCAGATTCCCAGTTACCTCTCACTTCACCCCCGAACGCACCCACCCTCCCCACCCTTTACCCCCCAGAGCTCGCTCGCTCTCCCGCCGCCGCCGCCGCCGCCGCGGTAACTACTAAAGACCCGCCATCTTGTAACCCGATTCTCTCTGCCTTTCTCTTCCTCCTCCAGCAGGTTCGCACGGGCTGTCCTAGCAGGGGCTACGGCGGCCGACGAGTCCAACGTGTGACGCCTCCGTTTCTGCACGCGCTACCCCGGTCGGCCGTGCTCAGTGTTCTCGCGAGGAGGGGTAGTGGCGTGAGGGGGGTGGGTCTAAGTGCGACTTCCTCCTCTCTCGGCCCCGCCTGCAGGCGTGGGCTCTCGCCAGGTGGGCGGTTCTCGCGAGCTCCGGGTCTTCGCTGGTGCCGCGAGACTTCTCTCTGCACTGGCGGCGAGAGCGGAGTTGTGGTGTCGGCTTCGTGCGGTTTGTTGGGGCTGCGCCAGGCGTGTGAGGAGCCGTGGAGTCCAGCTCTGTGGAAAAAGCGAAGGAAGTCTGGGAGGTACGCATCCTTGGACGGGACTCACCCTGAGCAGAAGGGAAGGAAATGTGCTCGCACTCCATAATGGAAGCTCGCCCTTTCAGCCTGTGAGAGAAAAATAGTTTAAACCTGTTTCTGTGAAGACGTTAGCCCTTTACTGCGACTTGAAACCCACTAAAACTTGCTAAGGACTCTGCTACAGTTAAGCATCTCCTCAGGATGTTCTGTGGATATCCAGGAGATTATAACATCGTACAAAAGTGCATTGGCAAATTATTTCTCGTTCAGGCGTTATTTCTCGTCAGGCTTTTGGTGGCTGGCATACTTTCCGCTTCTTGAAAACAGTGTCCTTCCTGCGTTGGTAACCTCGGAACATAAGTCTTCAGATAAGTTTAGGCAAGTGGCGGGGAACTACCTTCCTAACACATCTAAGAGCACTGTTTCCATATCTTTGAGTGTCTCCTGCTGGCATGTCTAGCGTTCTCTCTCGGGAGGTCTGCCGCACTGAATAAGCGAGGGAGCAGTTCTCTGGACGTTCACGTCGGTTGTCACACATCACATTAATTGTCGGACACTGCGCGGTATTGTTTGTCAGTCGCTGTTCGGTCTTGGTAGATTCTTTTTGTTCGTTTTTAAAGACAGTTTCAGTTTGTTCTGCCGCCAGCTCTTGACAACCCTTTAGTCTGAAGGGTGAAAATCAAGCGAGATCGACAGGTTTTACCCTGCGGCGCATCTTGGGAGTTGTAGTCATTCCTTACCAATGGTGTTGTCAAAACCTGCTTCTCTTTTGACCAAATCTTGTGCGTAAACCCAGCGTACGAACTGACACGTGACATGCTTACACAGAGTAGGCTCCTGATGAAAAATAAATTCTCATTTCAAAATCTGGCTACATAGGGTTTTCTTTTAATCTAAAGAGAACCTAAGAGAATACACTTGAATTTAAGTAGTTATATATGTTGGGGATTTCCTAGGTGGTGCAGGGGTAAAGAATTGCAGGAGACGAAATGCAGGTTCGATTCCTGGGTGGGGAAGATTCTGTGGAGAAGGAAATGGCAACCCACTCTAGTATTCTTGTCCGGGAAACCCCAGGAACAGAGAAGCCTGGTCGGCTACAGTCCATGGGGTCACAGAAGAGTCTGAAATGGTGACTGAGCCCAGATGCGTGCAATATACGTAGCAAAAGAGCACATTAATTGCTGTGACTAATGTGCACAAAATGCATTTTGAGCCCAGAGAAAATAACATCTCTGTCTCAGGTCAGAGAAGGCTTTACACCGGTAACTTTTGGACCTGATGTTAGAGGAACCCTGAGTGGAAGTTTGGCTCGAAAGGTGTTTAAGGCTGTGGGGACCAGGTGAACAAAGTCATAATGTGTTACTGGCCTAAAAGAATTTATGAGCAAGTTATGTATTAATAATGAGAACTATATAGAAGTCACTTTGACACCATACGTTAAAAGCTTAACATCTTATGCTGCTGCTGCTGCCAAGTCGCTTCAGTTGTGTCCGACTCTGTGTGACCCCATAGACGGCAGCCCACCAGACTCCCCGGTCCCTGGAATTATCCAGGCAAGAACACTGGAGTGGGTTGCCATTTCCTTCTCCAATGCATGAAAGTGAAAAGTGAAAGTGAAGTTGCTCAGTAAATGTCTGACTCTTTAATTGAAATCACAGGAGTCATTTCCTGTACTTATTCAGTCATTCAACAAACACTCATTGACTGTATATTATGTGCTAGACACTGTTCTATTCAGTGAATAAATAGAAGAAAATTCCTCTTTTCATGGCGCTTCCATTCTAGTGTTTAGTCCCTCAGTTGTGTTCAACTCTTTGAACTCCATCAACTGTAGCCCTCCAGGTTCCTCTGACCATGGGATTTCCCAGGCAGGAATACTGGAGTAGGATGCCATTTCCTTCACCAGGAGATCTTAGTGAACCAGGGATCAAACCCGTGACTCCTGCATTACAGGTGGATTCTTCACCACTGAGCTACAAGGGAAGCCCACATTCTAGTATAGGAAGACAACAAATCTATGCTAGATACTGGTAAATGTTATGACCAAAGAAAAAAAAAAAGATTAGCAGACAGAGAGTGAGTTTGGAAAGGGTAATAATGTTCATCGAGGGAGGTTTCTGAGGGGAGGCAGTGTGGTATGCATTTCCCTGGGGTCAGAGAGAGCCAGAAAACAGCAACTGCAAGTACAAAGCCTTGAGGCTGTAGCATGCTGAGTGAGAGGGCTAGCAAGGAAACCAGTGTGATTGGAGTGGAGTGAGAAAGGGGGAAAATGGTGGGAAGCAAATTTGAGAGTGGGAGAGAGGCTGTTTTGGGGCCTCAGATTTTACTTTGAATGAGTTGCAAATTCACTGGGGAGTTTTGAACTAAGGAATGAAATGACCTCAGCAGTGTTTCAAAGCATCGCTTCCATCTTCCCTATAGTATCCCTTTTCTGCTATACTCCCCAAGATCTGAAATTAGGGAACAGAGTTAAACCCTTGAGACTCATCTCTGACCCTTGCTGGATCCTCTGGCCTAGGTTCTGTTTCTTTCTTGTTCTAGGTCACAGGGGTTCTCTCACCTGCAATGGGCCGACCTCTAACATTGGTAAGATCCAGGACAGGCATACAAATGGAAGAACATATACTGTGTGTCTGAAGATTTTAATTTTTTAAATCAATCTATTAAATGAAAATATATTTTCTTTTCCTACCTTTGGCATACCTTGAGAGATATATATTCATATGGTCTGTAAGCTAGATTCAAATCTAGAATTCTTGAACTCTTCAGAGTTCCACCTTCTCCCTTTGGCCCTTGAAGTCCTTAGCCTGCCTTCTCTCTCACACTNGAGTTTGGAAAGGGTAATAATGTTCATCGAGGGAGGTTTCTGAGGGGAGGCAGTGTGGTATGCATTTCCCTGGGGTCAGAGAGAGCCAGAAAACAGCAACTGCAAGTACAAAGCCTTGAGGCTGTAGCATGCTGAGTGAGAGGGCTAGCAAGGAAACCAGTGTGATTGGAGTGGAGTGAGAAAGGGGGAAAATGGTGGGAAGCAAATTTGAGAGTGGGAGAGAGGCAGTTTTGGGGCCTCAGATTTTACTTTGAATGAGTTGCAAATTCACTGGGGAGTTTTGAACTAAGGAATGAAATGACCTCAGCAGTGTTTCAAAGCATCGCTTCCATCTTCCCTATAGTATCCCTTTTCTGCTATACTCCCCAAGATCTGAAATTAGGGAACAGAGTTAAACCCTTGAGACTCATCTCTGACCCTTGCTGGATCCTCTGGCCTAGGTTCTGTTTCTTTCTTGTTCTAGGTCACAGGGGTTCTCTCACCTGCAATGGGCCGACCTCTAACATTGGTAAGATCCAGGACAGGCATACAAATGGAAGAACATATACTGTGTGTCTGAAGATTTTAATTTTTTAAATCAATCTATTAAATGAAAATATATTTTCTTTTCCTACCTTTGGCATACCTTGAGAGATATATATTCATATGGTCTGTAAGCTAGATTCAAATCTAGAATTCTTGAACTCTTCAGAGTTCCACCTTCTCCCTTTGGCCCTTGAAGTCCTTAGCCTGCCTTCTCTCTCACACTTCAGCTCTGTCCTGCACTTTGAGAGCTCTCATGTACACAAATAGGATACCCTAACCTTTTGTCCAAATTCTATGTTTGCACTCCCTGAATGTAGTCACCCTTGGCTGTTCCTCAAGAGGACAGAATTTGGGAAGAGGACTGTGCAGACCCTGGGAGCAGGCTTGGCCTTTGGGACAAGGAATTCCAGGGTGGCCAGAGCATGATCTAGAAGGGAAAGAGTGGATTCCAGCTGGACACATCCGTTGGTTTCACTGACTTCTCTTCCCATGGAGAGAAGCACAGACAGAGGGCCAGAGCAAGATTCTCTAAAATACACTGAGGGCAGTAACGCACTGCAACACTGTGTTTTTCCCAGCAAAAAGTTTTTTCAGGAAGGTTCAACCCCAAAGGCTAAGATAGATAGGTATCTTTATCTGTATATGTAACATCTACCACTCTTTTTAAAATACAAATAATGGAATATCATACGTACTGGTGTTCTAGTGTACCTTAGTTTGTTTAAACCTTCTATATATACGTATGTCATTTCCAGTACTTTGTAATTCAAATGATAAATGATTGTACAGAAGTAGTTTTATGTGTGTCAACACATGTGTGGGTTAAATTCCTAGAGCAGGGCTTAACAACTTTGGCACCACTGAAATTATGGGCTGGATGAGTCTATGTTGTGAGAGGCTGTCCTGTGCATCACAGGATGTTTAGCAGCATTCTTTGCTTCTACCCACCAGATGCTATTAGTATTGTACCTCATCCTCCTGTTGTGATCATTGGAATTCTCTCTCATCCTTGCCAAACGTCTCTTGAGAGTACATTACACTTTTTAATTCTTAAGGATTAAAAATAGTTTTCTCTACAGAGTAAACTGGGTTCTCAATCTTATTGCCTCATGTACTTGAAATATGAGGCTTTCTGTTTTTACCCTTCCTAATTGTTTGGTAATTTTATGCTGCTGCTGCTGCTAAGGCACTTCAGTCGTGTCCGAGACTCTGCGACCCCATAGACGGCAGCTCACCAGGCTCCGCCGTCCCTGGGATTCTCCAGGCAAGAACACTGGAGTGGGTTGCCATTTCCTTCTCCAACGCATGAAAGTGAAAAGTGAAAGTCATGTCCTTGAAAGGTGAGGCTGTTTTCACCCTTCCTAATTATATTTGATATTTCTATGTTGCTGCTAAGTCGCTTCAGTTATGTCTGACTCTGCGACCCCACGGACTGCAGCCTACAAGGCTCCTCCGTCCATGGGATTTCCAGGCAAGAGTATTGGAGTGGGTTACCATTGCCTTCTCTGGATATTTTTATGAA
This sequence comes from Cephalophus harveyi, assembly GCA_006410635.1. Taxonomy (NCBI): domain Eukaryota; kingdom Metazoa; phylum Chordata; class Mammalia; order Artiodactyla; family Bovidae; genus Cephalophus; species Cephalophus harveyi. Next base: position 99,108 of record SJYT01005321.1, read on the forward strand.
AAAACTTTTATGAGAGGTTTTTTGCTGTATAATTAGTTTTTCCTTGAGGTGACTAATCTTTAAGGCCATCCCCTTTTAAAAAGTCATGAAAACTGATAATCTGTATCTTCACTGATATTCCTATTTCTTTGCCTCTTTTCAGCCAAACTCTTCAAGGGTTGAAGTTGTTTTATACTCATTTCATTTCCTCACCTCACCATTCACTCCTTAATGGAACCCATTTATTCTGATTTCTGGGCTTCACCAGTGGCTCAGCAGTAGAGAATCTGCCTGCAATGCAGGAGACTCAGATTTGATCCCTGGGTTGGGAAGATTCCCTGGAGGAGGGCACAGTAACCTACTCCAATATTTTTGCCAGGAAAATCCCATGGACAGAGGAGCCTGGTGGGCTACAGTCCACAGGGTCACAAAAAGTCCGACACAACTGAAACGACTGAACATGCACGCATGCGCATAAGGTGAAGTCGCTCAGTCGTGTCCAACTCTTTGCGACCCCGTGGACTGTAGCCTACCAAGCTCCTCCATCCATGGGATTCTCCAGGCCAGAATACTGGAGTGGGTTGCCATTTCCTTCTCCAGGGGATCTTCCCGACCCAGGGATCGAACCCAGGTCTCCTGCATTGGAGGCAGACGCTTTATCCTCTGAGCCACCAGGGAAGCCCATACGCATGCGCATACACACGCATATTCTGGTTTCTATCACTCAGCCCTCACCAAAAAGCTCTTGTTAAACTCAACTAAAGACCTCTATGTCGATAATGCCCACAAACATCTTTCAACCTGTTTTACTTGATCTAAGTTAAAATTGACATTTTTTGTCTGAACTTCCTTCTTTCCAATCATCTCATGATGATTCCTGCTTTATCCTTCAGATGTCACTACAATTATCATTTATGTAGAGGAGCCTTCCTTGACTTCCTTCCATATCCCCTTGGTGAAGCCGCTCAGTCGTGTCCGACTCTTTGCGACCCCGTGGACTGTAGCCTACTAGGCTTCTCCGTCCATGGGATTCTCCAGGCAAGAATACTGGAGTGGGTTACCATTTCCTTCTCCAGGGGATCTTCCCAACCCAGGGATTGAACCCGGGTCTCCCGCATTGAAGGCAGACGCTTTAACCTCTGAGCCACCAGGGAAGCCCTAAAACCTAATTCACTTTACATGATAAGAGAACTCATTGGCTCATGTGAACACAAAGTCTGAAGATAAGATGAACCTCAGTGTTGATTTGATTATCAATGAGAATTTTATTTCCTTCCTCTTGATTCTGCTTTCTGCTCTGCCTCATATCCTCAGGCTGAATCCTCACCTTTATTTGTATGGGTTTTGATTAATAATTTGTCTCCACATGTGGATAAAAAATTTTCATGAGTCTGAGGAGCTATGTTTGTCTCACCATTGCATCTCTGGTAGCTAGGATCTCATTCTTCTGAGATGGTCGTGGCAGTTCTACAAGAGCATGTATGGGTGTGAGTGTGTGTGTGTAGGGTGATGGTAGTCCTTTGGTTATGTGAAATTGGGAAGGGAGTCAGGCATGTAAGTCTCTGTATAGACTTTTAACCCACCCTCATATTCTCAGCCCTGATCCTTTTTTTGGTGAAGATGATTTGTGCTGTTTTGCCTCATCACCTCTGTGGGTCATATAGATTGTGACTTCCTCTGTTCTGCTGAATTTACCACTGCTTTTCTATTTGCTTGTTATGCAACCAACGTTTGTTAAAATCTCATCTCTGCTGTTATCTTTTGTTTGCCCTTTGGACTCTACTTTTAAAAAAATTACTTAACTGTGTTATTCATTTTCCATGTTTCACCAAGGTATTCTGTCATGTTTCTATGGTTCTTTAATGTTTAGTTTTCTAATTCACTTGAAACCTTTTGTATATATGAAATAGGATGTCAATGTAAAATTTTCCTTCCAAATGGGAGAGTCAGCTGTCAACATCATTTACAAATGAAATTATTTGAAATGCTACTTATATTCTTTATTAAATTCACAGACATATATCTAGATTTGAGTCTGAATTCACTCTTTATCCATTGTTTTATTTGGCCAACTCTAGTATGCCTGGAGAATCCCAGGGATGGGGGAGCCTGGTGGGCTGCCGTCTATGGGGTCGTACAGAATCGGACACAATTGAAGTGACTTAGCAGCAGCAGCAGCAGCAGTGTAACAATTAATTGCTGTAGCTTTAGTTTGTTTTGATTTTTGATTGGTGTGGTGGCCATATACATGCACCATTCTGATTTCCTTAAAGATACTGTACTCTGGAGAACAGTTATTTGACAGCAAGTCACCCCTTTGGGTGACTTGTCCTTTATTGTCCAGAGAACTCCTTTAACGGACAACTTTGGCTTGGGGAATTTGTCAGCCAGGATGAGACTTTCTTGGAATTAGACTAGTCTGAAGTTCCACTCTGTATTTTCTTCCCTTCCTTCTTTTACAGGGGTCAGACTTGGCACCATGGTCTGTAGGCTCTCCCTGTCAGTCCTGAGCCCACCTGTTTTATCCTTCACAGACATTTCTCCCAATCACTATCTTGCATGTGATGCCCTTCTTGGCATCTGCTTTTCTGAGGATCAGGACTGACAATAGGTGATACAGGGAGTGGTGTCAGAGATCAGACAGTAAGATGTGGTTTGGGAAATGTTTACTCAGTCACTGGCACAACGTGGCCACCCGACTACTGATTTCACCAGTAGTGACCTAGTAAAACATCCTAGAAGGGGTGAATGCTGTCATCTATTCAATGATTCAGGATTTGAAAGATATGGGGGAAACAATGCTTATGAGAGCAGAGCTGGCCAATTAAGTTATACTACTTCCTTGAAGAGGGATAATGAGTTGAGGGCACTTAATGCTTAATGCACAATTAAAAACTAAGTTGGGAAAAACAAAAACTTAAGTGTGAGCCAGAGGGGGCTCTTTGGGCTTCATAAAGAGGCCCTTATTTCCTACAGTGAAAAAACTGACATAGGATTAGACAGTTACCAAGAGCTCTGAAGATACTTGGATCTTCAGCCTAGGAAGGTTTGCTATACAGCTAGGGCCCTGCTTGAGAAAGCCTGAAGCTTTGAAACATGGGGTGGGTGCCCCTGAGGATTTTGGCTTTGTAAACATCCCTGGATCCTTGAGGATTGCAGAAGTGGCTTATAACTCCTAGAAAGAGATAACACTTGCCCCCTTGTAGAAAGTTCTCTTCCATATGCTTCCATTTCTTCTGGCTGAGAGGCCGTGGTTCAGTTCAGTTCAGTCGTGTCCGACTCTTTGCGACCCCATGAATCGCAGCACACCAGGCCTCCCTGTTCATTACCATCTCTCGGAGTTCACTCAGACTCACGTCCATCGAGTCCGTGATGCCATCCAGCCATCTCATCCTCTGTCGTCCCCTTCTCCTCCTGCCCCCAATCCCTCCCAGCATCAGAGTCTTTTCCAATGAGTCAACTGTCCGCATGAGGTGGCCAAAGTACTGGAGTTTCAGCTTTAGCATCAATCCTTCCAAAGAAATCCCAGGGTTGATCTCCTTCAGAATGGACTGGTTGGATCTCCTTGCAGTCCAAGGGACTCTCAAGAGCCTTCTCCAACACCACAGTTCAAAAGCATCAATTCTTCGGCGCTCAGCCTTCTTCACAGTCCAACTCTCACATCCATACATGACCACAGGAAAAACCATAGCCTTGACTAGACGAACCTTTAGTCGGCAGAGTAATGTCTCTGCTTTTGAAAATGCTATCTAGGTTGGACATAACTTCTTCCAAGGAGTAAGCGTCTTCTAATTTCATGGCTGCAGTCACCATCTGAGAGGCTGTGGTAACTAGAGTTAATCTAGTTGTAATATGCCTGGGGGCTGCTTTGCCTGATAAGGGAGGAGATTACACACCAAAGGAACTGAAATAATAAACTAGCATGTACTAGCAGGAACCAGAGTACACTTGGGCTTGAATTTTGAGGGTTCTTGATCAAGAGGACTGGAGGCTAAGACTGGCTAATTAAGATTTCATTGACTTTGGGACAGAAGATTTAACCCTGATCAGTACCCTAGGGGATGGAGCAAACCCACTGCTGGTGTAGCTCTTTGAAACCTGGAAGAAGTGAGGTAAGTGGAAATGAGCTTATACCATAACAGCAGCTGACTGCTATTTATTTTGGCAGATACACGTGGCCTGTTTTTAATAACAATTTAAAGTGTTTCAGAAATCATCTGCAAATGTTTTTTCTTTTCCACCTGTTTTTAATCTCATCACACTGGTTAGGACCTCAGAACACTGATGGTGTATTATGTTCATCATTCAACACTGATGAATCAAATAGTGGTGATTTTTGTTTTGTTCCTGACTTTAATGGCAGCATCTTCAGTGTTATATACATGTTCTTCATTGCTGATAGATACCACTTACTAAGTTGAGGACAAATACTAATATTCTAAATTCTCTAGGAAATGTACATTGAATCCTATAAATTGCCTCTCTTGCATCTGGTTATCATATGGTTTTTCTCTATAATTCATTATAGAGATTATATGCCTACCCATCCTTGCATTCCTGTAGACTATTTGGTCCTAATAGCTATTGCCAATATTTTATTAAAATAATTTATCTGTTTTCACAAATGATAATGGCCTACAGATTTTAGTGTTTTTAAAAATATCATCTCTTCTGAGTCCTTGGCAACTGCATTAAATTTTATGGCCACAATATCAAAACTATAGCTGGCTATGCAATTTTGGTTTTCATAAACAATGGGTATTCTTTAGTGTTCCTCATTATATGCAGAATAAAGTTCAGAGTCCTAAGTCTAATATCCTAAACCCCTCTGCAATCTGGCCTCTACTTACTGCCTTCTTCATCCACTGATAAAACTGTTCCATTCCACAGGCAGCCTTTCCCTTTATAATCATTCTTAAAAGCCCAACTCAAATATCACTTTTCCCTAATGATGTCCTATTCAAATTCCACTTCTTAGGAACTTTCACTTTTTCTTCCAGTTAGAACTAACCTATTCTTTCCCCTATCTTTTTATGACTTTTAAAAACCTTTACTAGACTGCTCAACAATCAGCTTTTCATAAACTACTGACTCTATATGTAAATCTCAGAAGGAAACAAACTATTCCATAACTTAGTACTGTGCTCATAATAGGTAGTTTTAATTACCTTTAATTTTGTAAATTTCAGAGTTACTTTGAAACCTGTTGCAGTGGTTTGAGATATGCTTGAGATGGTAAAACTAAGATTGTTTTAAAATATTATCTCTGCAAAAGTCATTTATGCCTCAGTTGCTTTTTCAGATATTCAGGTGAATATCCAACCAATATGTTGGTTGGTGATTTCATGCTCATGTTTAATAAATCAAATACTTTTTTCTTTAAAACTATTTACCCTTCCAGGTTTGCTATTCATGTCATAGATCTGCCTGTCTTCACAACCCTCAGGCCGAAATCTGCCTTTTCTTCTCTCACCTTCATCCTCTACTAAGTTAATCTAAGTCTATCCATTTTCTTTTCATGTTTGTTCTGCAGTATCTTGGGTATAGGCTCAGTCCACTTTTTCTGTACATTGTCCTCTCCCAGGAATGAGCCCTTAAGAATTCCTCCTTGCACCAGGTTTAGGGTTATCAGATTTAGCAAACAAAAATACATGAAACCCACTTAAATGTGAATTTCCAATAAATGAGGAATAACTTTTTTAAAATACAAGTATATCCCAAATATTGTAGAGGCCATACTATACTGAACATTTGTTTACCTGTAATTTCAATTTCACTTAGCATTCTGTTATTTTATCTGGCAGTCCTGATCAGGTTTGACACCTTTCTCAAGTTGGGCCTGTCCTTTTCTCCTCCAGAAGTTTAACTCAAGAGACACGTAACTTCCTGTGGACAGCCATCTTTTGCCCCATGCTATGAAAATATATTGACTTAGAAGAAAAAAGCTGTTATATGGAAAGCAGCTCAAATGAGAGGTCATGAGACTCCATAGGTAGGGGAAAACTGTCTTAGTTCCTAATAATTACCTGACAGTCCTGGTTCCATTCCACCATAGGGATTGTGACTTATTTTCTGTGAAATAAATTCATGGTCCTATGATAAAATTCCCTCTTAGCTTTAGCTTAATTTAGATTGGTTTCTGACCCTTGATACCAACATACATTCTCTTTTCCATTTTCACTGCCTACCACCCTAGTCTCTCATGAGCCTGGAATTTTGTAAAGGCCACTTAAACTTACACGACCTTCATATCTTTCCTCTTCTTACAAGTAAGCAAACATTCTTTCCAGATTAAATGCTTTGAAAATTATCACCTTGCATTGATTATATCTCTTGTTTTATATTCTTATATAAAATTTGTTTTCTAATTTTGGTGAACAACAGGCACAATATTAAGGAGTAAAAGGACTATGTGAAATTGGTTCCTAGAATAGAAAGGCTGCTGTATATTCTACACATACCATACTAATAAAGATGTTAGTCCCTTTACCTGGAATCTTCTTTCCAAAATTGCTGTATATCTTCCTCCACTTCATTTAGGTCTCTGCTCAAAAGTTACCTATTCAGAGATGCTATTCTGAATAGTACCTTTTTTTTTAAATTAAAAAAAAAAAAAAAAAAA
>SJYT01005321.1:113862-133377 GCA_006410635.1 Cephalophus harveyi
TATATAAAAAAAAATACGGAGTTTTAAGTTACATATATTAGAAAGGCAGTTTACTTTTAGATAATGTCCCATAAATGCATAAGGACTAATTTGTAATCATCCTAAAGTGAGCCAATATGAATACTTATACTGTAATATTTGTTTTTAACTCACATCCTATAAAATACAAGGCAGATATGAAGGAGGAAAGTTAAGAACACGGACTTCTATTTTTCCTTCTGGAAGAAGCACTAGCATTCTTCTAAGCACTTTGTTTACAAAGTGTGTATAATCTTCACCACTAAACATTTGAAAATGTGTATATACTTGCCAGAATATCTGTCAGCAAACGATAGTCTTCTATTTCACCTTTGTCAGGATTGTTTTTGGTGACCAATCCTATTGCCACACCTGCCACAGCAGATGAAATTGGAACTCCTATAATTGAGAAAAAGAACTTGTGTACAATGTGTACGTATCAGCCAAACATAGGTTATTCATCGTTCTGTTGACATTTATATTAATATAACTGGATGGTGTTCTATATTGACAATTATCAAAATTAAGTTAGAGGAAGTCAAAGTGAAAGTTGCTCAGTTGTGTCCGACTCTTTGCGACTATGGACTAAACAGTTCATGGAATTCTCCAGGCCAGAATACTGAAGTGGGTAGTCTTTCCCTTCTCCAGGGGATCTTCCCAACCCAGGGATTGAACCCAGGTCTTCCCAACCGAGGGATTGAACCCAGAGGACTGCAGGCAGATCCTCTACCAGCTGAGCCGCAATGGAAGCCTTAATAAATCATCTGCCTGCCTCATTTCTTCTTAAATATATAATAAAAGTCCTTTAACATAATTCTTTGTTATCAACAAAAACTTCTTTAATAATGGCAAACTTAACTTTGAAAGTAATCCATTTCTTTGTGCTTTGCTTTTGGAGCCTTCACTTTGAAAAATAATCATGTATTTGATAAATCTTTTTAGCCTGAGTTCTTCAGTCCACTTCCCCATGACCACCATTAGATTTTGTGTATCCTCCCAAAACTTATACCCAGGGAATCTAAATGTGAATCTAATCTTTTATCTTATTCTTTTGAATAGCTGCAGAGTACTCCCTGGATGTGTTTATAAGCTACACAGTAGAAGTGGGGTTACTGAGTTGAAGCGGGTGTGGATTTACATTTTTTATAATGTCAAACTGTCTTCCACAATGTGTAGTATTTTATATTTTTACCAGCAGTATATGATGCTCCTTGCTATTCTACAGTCTTGTTAATTTTTGTTAAATCTTTTGACCTTTGCCATCTGGATGATAAAGATGGTAACTTACTCTTTTTAACTTGATTTCTGTTTTTATGATTGAAGTTGAACTTTTTAAAAACGTTTTAAAACCGTTTATATTTCTTCATCTGTGAACTGGTTCTTCATGGCCTTCAGCCTTTTTCTTACATGGTTGTTAGTCTTATTGTTACTGATTTATAAGAGTTTTTAATATGGACCAACCTTTGTTAAATATGTAGACTGTTACAATAAATAAAATACAAATATGAAATACACGATAAAATATTATTTTCTAGTCTGTTGATTTTCTTGTGTTTTTTCTTGTATAGGATTTTCTATGTAATCATAGTTCCTGGATTTTGCTTAGAAAAGTTCTTTTTAAAAAAATTTTTTGGCTGTACTACATGGCTTGTGGGATCTTAGTTCCCCAACCAGGGGTTGAACCTAGGCCACAGTAGTGAAAGCACTGAGTGCTAACCACTGGATGGCCAGGGAATTCCCTGCTGCTGTTGCTAAGTCGCTTCAGTCGTGTCCAACTCTGTGCGACCCCATAGACGGCAGCCCACCAGGCTCCCCCGTCCCTGGGATTCTCCAGGCAAGAACACTGGAGTGGGTTGCCATTTCCTTCTCCAGTGCATGAAAGTGAAAAGTGAAAGTGAATTTGCTCAGTCCTGTCTGACTCTTCGCAACCCCATGGACTGCAGCCTACCAGGCTCCTCCGTCCATGGGATTTTCCAAGCAAGAGTACTGGAGTGGGTTGCCATTGCCTTCTCCAGGGGATTCCCTAGAAATGCTTTATTTTTTTGTCCAAGAGTTTCATAAAATCTTGTTTAATTTTTTAAAAGGAAGTTTAAAGTTTTGATCACTTGACATTTATCTGGCATAAAGGAATGTGGTAGAGACCTCATTTCATATTCTTTACGCCCACAGTTTTAACTATCACCTATAATGTTGATGACTTAAAAATCTATCCCTCCTACGTAGTTCTCTCTGGTAAACCTAGATCTGTACAACCCATCTGCCTGCTGGATATCTCCAGCTAAATGTCCCTCAGTTCAGTTCAGTCGCTCAGTTGTGTCCGACTCTTTTCGACCCCATGAACTGCAGCACGCCAGGCCTCCCTGTCCATCACCAAATGTCCCTAATGCATCTTAAATATGTAAATATAAAATTTTAAATTTCAAAATTTAATCACCCTCGATAAATCCTTTTTCTCCTGCATTCCCTGCCTTGATCGAAAGCAATGACATACTAGAATCAACACTTCTTTCCTCATTTCCTTCATCTTAATCAAGTCACAAAAATCTAATTAGAGGTACATCCTCTAAATATTTTTTTGTAGAAAATTTGTCCTTTCTTCCGAATACTGAAATATCCATTGCTACTTCTTTAGTCCAGTTCACACTATTTCTTCCCCTGGCAAGAGTTTCCCTGTCCAGTTTTCAGATTTTTAGCTCCCCTATCCCTACCCCAGCTCCTATTCTCTCCCACGTCATCACCTAGGTCTATCATGTAAGCTAGGAATAACTACCCCCAAAAGAATGGCAGATTCACATCATGCTACTTTTCTCTATAAAATCCTTTAAGTTCCCCATTACTTGCTTTCAGGAATTTTTTATGTAAGTTCTGTGGTCAAAAAGTTTGGGAAATATCCTGTTCCTAGAGATTCAATATTCACATTAACCTATTTCAGTTTATTTAAACCATATTAACAAACTTGTTTAATCCCGTGTAAATATATTTTTTTTCATAGTATATAATAATCGACATCCTGTGGTACTCTTTTTCATGGAATAGTGAGTTGGGACGGAGAAGGCAACGGCAACCCACTCCAGGACTCTTGCCTGGAAAATCCCATGGATGGAGGAGACTGGTAGGCTGCAGTCCATGGGGTTGCGAAGACGGACATGACTGAGCGACTTCACTATTACTTTTCACTTTCATGCATTGGAGAAGGAAATGGCAACCCACTCCAGTGTTCTTGCCTGGAGAATCCCAGGGACGGGGGAGCCTGGTGGGCTGCTGTCTATGGGGTCGCACAGAGTTGGACACGACTGAAGCGACTTAGCAGTAGCAGCAGCAGCAGCAGTGAGTTGGGAAAATTTCAAACTCCTTAGTATAATAATGATCTTTGAAATAAGGTCCCAGTGTATTACATCATCACACCTTTCAAATATATTTCAGAAACACACTGTACTGTTTCATAACTTTGCACATGCTCCTTTCACATGAAATACGGGCCTTATTGCTAATATGCTTGGTCAACAACCACTCAACCTTTAAATTCAAATGAAATGTAGCTGTCTCTATGAAGCCAATTATGTTCAACCTAGTTCTTCATCTATATTGTACATATTTGTGCCTTGTACATATTTGTTATCTCTTTGATGTGTTAGTATCTTTATGTTTGTTTTTGTTCCTATAAACTTTAAAAAAACTGGGTATCCCTGTAGCATAGATAGTGTCTGATGTAAGACATTGCAAGCACTCATGTTATTTGAATTGAATACCATTTGTTGGCTCTTCCCACAGAATCTGACATTCATTCTTGTCAACTTCTTTTTCTATTTGGCTCCTTATTTTTTAATGTTAACATTTTTTTTAAGAGATCAAAACTGTCATTTAACACATTATTCACATACTACTTTTTATCAGTATCTCTTTTATTGGCAGACCAGTATTCTTAGTCAATTCAATAACATTTTTAGTCAGTTTTTAAGGACAAGGTTTAGGATGGAGCATCTTCAAGCTCCAGTCCAAAACTCTCTCCAACCTACTGATCAGATTATCTAGTCCTGGCTGCTCACCCTTCAACTAGTTATACACGGTATACTTATCACCCATTATCAATTTCTGCATCCTTTTCTGCCAAGGTCACAAACTGCTAAGCTGAGCTGTAGATACACTGGTTCCTCTTCTCTTTCTTCTTAAATAGCATCACTGGTAATTGGCAGATACTGTTTTCAGAGTCTCTCAACATGCTGCCTCTTTCCTTTTTGGTGTTTTAAATCCAGAGATTATACTGAACCACTTGCAGTCTTCTTTCCTAAAGTTCTGTGTACTCTTCTATGAGTGGCGTTCTTCCCAGGGTTTGCTTAAAATGACTGAAAGATTACATAATTATTTTCCTTTATGGGTCCTAATACTGCTGCTTGCTAAGCCAACCTTCCTTAGTGAATGGTATCAATTGCAGAGCTCTCAGAAACCTAAGGGGTCACCAAATAAATAATTTCAACTTATTACTTTTAGCCAAGAATAAGAATTTCAGCAGATATCTGTAGTTGAAACTGTGCTTTTTAATTATATTCCTTCTGGCCTGGTTTGGTAATCTGCAATCTGACTTCTTCAAGTCTTGCTAAAATACAATTTTTAAAAATCCTATATTTTATTACTGATTAAGTCTATATTATATAAATAAGCTTTGGTAGTTTTGAGACATAATTCTTTTACCTGCATCCATTAATGCTAAACTTCCACCACATGCAGATGCCATAGAAGACGACCCTATAAAAATAAAGGAAAATACTTGCTTTAATACTGATCTTTATTAAATGTAGAAAATTGCTGTTAGTTATTTCCTTACAATTACTCATTTATAATTTAAATATTCAGTATTATTTCCTTCTTTTTAAAAGCACTTAAAGCAAGCTCTCCTAAACCACAGACTACAGAGAGCTGCACAGACAGTGTGACAGCCATTAGCAACGTGTGGCTAAATTTAAATTATCTGAAATAAATTCAGTCCCTTAGCTGAATTTAGCACAGCACAGAGATAGAGAATTTCTGTCACCACAGAAAGTTCTACTGGACAGCAGTACTAGAGATTGTGCTTCTAAGAAACTACCAGAAAAACCAGCATGCCTCTTTTGTTGCTTAACTAGGAGGCAGTTAAAAATACAGGGCTCTAGCTCTCTTGCTGGGCCATAAGCTATGGATTAATCACACCCAGTAAAGAACTCAAAGTCCTATTTAAAATTTTGAACTTTGGTATCTTTTACAAAATATCTATAACCATCTGATCTAGGTAGGCTACATGTTTGAGAATCCTGTGCCCTTTCTGCCTTTAATGATCATGCTACCTTCCCTTGACCTGCGGACCGAGTTTCAATTTAAATTTGACTTTTGGGAATTTCCTGGCAGTTCAGTGGTTAGGACTCTGTGCTGTCACTGCCAAGGCGTAGGTTAAATCCCTGGCTTGGGATCTAAAAGAACTAAAATCCCACAAGCTGCATGGCATGGCAAAAAAAAAAAAGATAATTTCTCTTGAAAAAATAAAAAAATAAATTTGACTTTTTAAACCCAGCCTCTCTCTGTGATATCTTCTTATATCTGTGATACATGACAAGTGTCCCCTGCTTAACAGTTCACTATATTCTGCCCCCCTTCCTCTTTCCAAGCTGGCCTTGCTCTATGGTTTATAAAAATAAGGAAACAAATAACCAAAACTTGATCTACTGTAAAAGAGACACAAAGATAAACATTTTTTTATATTATATTGTTTTCAAAACATTAGGTAAGAACAGAGACTCAGACAAGTAAAAACCATACCATTTGACTCTAGTACTTCCGATGTGACTCTTATGGTGAAAGGAAAATCTTTAGGAATAACGGGATACAGAGCTCTCTCAGCAAGAGCACCTAAATCAGAACAGAAAATAATGAGAAAAAAACATGCTAAGTCTCTTTAATAAAATCATGTACATACAGAGATTTGTACTTACCATGCCCAAGTTCTCTTCTATTTATACCAGTGACTTTGCCAATTTCATTAGTTGCATAGGGAGGAAACTTAAATAAACAAACAAAAAAGCACGTACATATACAGTTGACATGGAAAGATATACCATATATATAAATAAGTTACAAATATAAATAGAATCCCATATTTGTTAAAAAAAAAAGAAAAAAGTACATTCATACACAGAAAATGTCTGGACCTCTAAGACATATACCAAACTGCTAAAAGTAGCTATTTCTAGTGTTTATATGACCTGGGATAGGAAATGGATGGTTATGAGGATTTACAACTCAAACTTCTATAATATTTAAATTGTTAACAATAACAAAATACTATATATTTTTATAATACAAGATATATACATTTTTAAAAAATGCGTATCAAAGAAACAGATCTTTTCCAATAAGGGTATTACTTTAGCTAAGAGTTGCAAACTATTTTATTTGACTGATATACTGTCTTAAAAGAATGTAAACTAGATGTAGTTGTTTGAAAAACTGAAAAATTTCCTGTAAAAATCTGGAATTCTACTTAAACTATTTTTTAAAAAGAGAGATGGAACATGAATCTGATAAAGCCTCTAGATCTAGTGGTCAATTTGCAGGAGATAGACCACTGAACTGTACCATGAGTGCAATTAGCACCCAGGCTGTGGGGAATACTATAGGTCAGATGGCTCTGGGAGTTCAACAGAAAGACTGTAAAGAAAAGAATATGATGGAGGAGAGACCTATGAGACTTAAAGAATATCAAATTAAAAAAAAAATGGACAAGACTACACTGTTGTATCTAGGGATGTGTGACAGAAACCCAAGGGTGTGATTACTATTAATATAAAACTTAGAAGAGTAGTTACTTTTAGGGAAAGAAGGTTTTTAAGACTGGGATGAAAAACATGGAAGGACTGACTGGACACATTCTATTCTATGACTTTGGTGGTAGTTACAAGGATGTCTGTCTTAAGAAAACTCATTAAGTCATCCTTTGTTTTATATGGTTTTTAGTATCTGTATTTTAATGATAAAAAGATTTTTTTAAAAAATGAAATAAAATAGCAATACAGCCTATATCTTTCTCCTGCCTCTGCCCTCACCTCTTTTCCCAATTATCAGCTAGAGCTGTATATTTTGCAGGTGCCCTTTTTAAAGACTTTATAAAGATTTTCTTTAAAGATTGCCATGTGCTCTTCAGTTCTTGACCTAAGATTTGCCTTATCAATTATAATTCCTCTCTGGCTTCTCTAGCATTTGTATATATCCCAAACAGGATATTAGGGATTTAAAACCTGTGAGAATCTCCAGGTTTAGATATTCTCTAGCATATATTTTCTACATGAAAGATTCTGTATTAGCTATAGCAGATTCAACAAAATTGAGATGCTGGGATTCTGGGCAGCCAACAGCAGCCACTCAAAAGGCCTGCTGCTGTACACTAGTCTCCCAAACTGTGTGCTTCAAATACTAAAATTAGAGTGTTGTATGGCTGTGTCACGTCTGGTCCCTTAGAAAAGCTAATCAAAAACTCAATTGCATGTACTGATATCATACATAAAATAACAACATTAAATACCTCAGTTCATTTGCTGCTAATCAATTGAGTAAAAATACGAACATTTAAATGAACTAAAGGGAGACAGTGATTTGCCAGTTGAAGTATTTGAAAAGCCCCACTTGTTGGACACACGTGTGAACAGTTACAACTCTTTGACTAATACAATATTGTCTACTATACTTTAGCCTTTATGTATTGACTCAGAACAGGATGTTGTTGGTTGGAAAGGTATTACTTGTCTCTCTACTCTCTAAATCCCTCTGCAAGCATTAAAATAAGTGCCCAAACCTTAACAGATATATGATAAAACTGGCATAGTAAAATGTTAATGGCAGGAACCTAGGTAGTGGATATACAGGTTATCTACTGTAAAAATCTTTAAAAATAAAATACTGGGGAAAAATTCACCTTACCTCATAGTGCAGCATGAAATTTTTATCTTTTATCCCACTACAAACAAAAAGCATAATATTAAAGACACCATGCAGATATAGATTTATTCAATAAACAATGAAAAAAGATGTAAGGGAATTTAAAAAACAACTGGTTATTAAGGAAAATTGGTCTGAAATTGAATACCAGAAGAATTAGAAGGATGAATGTCAGAGACAGTTGTGTCCCCCCACCAGGGTCGGGGCTTTTGAAGGAATTCTATACAGATTTAAGAAAACAATTTTGCTTCAAATAAAGACTTATTTGATATAGATATCCAAACTTAAATACTAAGACAACAGACACATTTTAAAGCATTAATAACTAGTGAGAATCCTAAATGTTATAAACATATCATTTAAATCTCAGTTATGATCTTCTAAGTCACACATGTGAAATGAAAATCAATAACTGAAATGATATAACTGAGAACAATCAGAGGATCTGACAGGCAAAGATTTTTTTCAGGGTTTGAAAAGACTGAAAAGAGAACTGTTATTGAATGTACAACATTGGGAATAAAGATGAGAAGAAAAAATTCCTGGAAGCAGGAAACCAAATTTTTTTTAACTGAGGAAAAGACAGGGATATACAGGTTCTTGGCACAAACAGTGTTCCCTTTGAGTGGGATTATAAAAAGCACCTCTCTGTGCTTTAGAAAGTCTTGAGCCAGGGCTGGATCTGTACAACCATAAATTACAGGCTTTTGGAAGGAAACTTGAAAACAAGACACCTCAGAAGACTAAAGCAATCATAGATTCAGGGGCCTAGAGAGGAGCCTAGGGATCATTAGCCAAGTACCTGCACTTCATAAGGTGAGAAGACAAAAGACCAGCATAGATGTGTGATATGTACCACCTCACTTACAGAGGGTAGAGACCTGGGACTAGGAAATAGAGAGGTACTCTGGCCAAACCCAGTACACACGCTTATGAAGCTATGTTGCCTCCTAGAAGAAAGGAGTCAGCATGAAGAAGAAAAGGGCAATCAAGTTTTGGCCTAGGTGGGAATTTAAAATACAGAAGTTTAATAGCTCCCCTGCCACAGAGAATCATCATTATGATGAACAGTCAAGTCTTATACATGCAGCTGCATTGTTATTTTTGTTAGGTACATGAAAAATAATTAGTGATGCTGTCTTGAAGATGGGCATCCCTGGTGGCTCACTGGTAAAAAAAAAATCTTCCTGCCAAGGCAGGAGACACAAAGACATTTGGGTTCGATCCCTGGGTCAAGAAAATGCCCTGGAGAAGGAAATAGCAACCTCTACTCCGATATTCTTGCCTGGGAAATCCCATGGACAAAGGAGCCTAGTGGGCTATACTTCATGGGATCACCAAAGAGTTGGACACAACATGGTGACTAAGCAACAACAATCTTGAAGGTACTGGGGATTATCTTCATCAGCTGGGAAGCAGGAAATGGGAGGTGGTCCTTTGGCCATTTGAGACCCTTAATAAAGGAAAGGGAAGCAACCCTGTTGGGCACTGAGGAAAATCTGAGGCTGTGAGTTCAGAACTCTGCTGCAAAAATGTTGGTGAGGACTGTAATTCTGATCATGTAAAATTGATCAACATGATTTTACTGCTGACTTTTTTGGAACAGAGGAGGAGAATCAAGTATTTTTTAAAACACAAGTTCAAATGTACCTTAGAAATAGATAAGTTTTTTTCATTTAACAACTTCCAGATTCTTTTTGGGAACTGGGATTCTTGCTTATTATTAATAGAGAAATCTATCCAGAGTAATGATTCTAGAGATAAGAGAATAAACTAAATGTACCCATGCCAGAGAATTAAATGCTTTGTTTGAATAAGTAAGGAGACAAATATAGCACAAAAAAACCCTTACAATCACTATTACGTAAACAGAAAAATTAGGTATAGAGATACAGGCTTTAAGAAATAATGATAATATGCCACATGAATTATATATTGTAACATCATAACCAGGAAACATAACTTACTTTATAGCTGTTATAATTCGGTCTGACTTAAAATTGGATTCTAATGAATCAAATGTTACAGTACAAAGCACCTGAAAAAGAAAAAAATAAAATTCTTCAGGCTTTCATTTACTAACAACAAAGATGAAAGCAAAAAACATGTGAAAAACTCATTTAGCTTTTAAAGAAATAAGTACATTCTATTCAAAGCTTGCCAGGGTACAATAAACATTTATTCAAGGTACAGTAAACATTAGAAATTATATAATTTACATATAAATATTATATGTAAATCTCAATAATCCAGATGTCTAATATCAAACAGACTACATATGAAAGGTATTAGGAGTGCTGGGGGAGGATGAGGAGAGGAGTATTTATAAACCTGCTCATAAAGGAATCCTCAATAAAAGTTAAGCCAATAAAACTTCCTGCTTAAAATTGGAAAAAAATTTAAAAAGTCAATCTAAGAAGACTGGAGGGACATAATATAATCCAGAGACCCTACACTGTATCATTCACAACATCCAGGATACAACTTACAAGAAAACAGAAAATAGGGGCCCATTCTTAAAAGAAAAGACAACGAATAGAGACAGATCCTGAGCGGATTCAGATGTTGGATTTAAAGACAAAAGATTTTCAACAGCTAGTATTCAAGGACATAAAAAAGAACCAACAGAAATTCTAGAATTGAAAAATAAGATAATGCAACAGTCAATGAATATGAACAAGGATTAGAAGAAACTGCCCAACCTATAGAACAAAAAGCGGGGAAAAAAGAACACAGCCTCCAGGACCTATGGGACAATATCAAAAGGCCTAAACATATATACTGGCAATCCCAGAATGAGAGAAAAGTGAGAATGAGATAGAAAAAATATTTGAAGAAATTACAGCTGAAATTTCTCAAGTTTGATCAAAGATACAAATTTACAGGTTTAAAGCTCAGGAAACTCTTAGTAGGATAAATAAAAGAAAACCACACTTGTCATAGTCATGCTGCTGAAAACCAAAGACAAGGAAAACCTTGAAAGCACCCGGATAAAACAATAAATTACAGGGACAACAATGAATGAATAAGTCCTGACTTCTCAGAAAAAGGAAAACAAAAAGGAACAGGCCATTTCTTTGAGTGCTAAAAGATATCAACCCAGAATCTATATTCTGGCAAAAAGATTCTTTGTAAAAAGATAAAGACATTTTCAGATAAATGAGAAATAGTAATTTGTTATCATAAGATCCAAAGGACAATACTAAAGTAAGTCTCGTCAGATTGAAGGAAAATAACACCAAATGGATACTTGGATCTTCAGGAAGAAATAAAAACCATCCTCAATATAAAAGTCTATCTTTTTTTCTTTAAATACATAATTGTTTAAAATAAAGGTTATAATGTTGCCTTGTAGAGTTGTTAACACATATAACTTGTGAAGTAAATACAGCATAAAGGATAGAACGAGG
This sequence comes from Cephalophus harveyi, assembly GCA_006410635.1. Lineage (NCBI taxonomy): Eukaryota > Metazoa > Chordata > Mammalia > Artiodactyla > Bovidae > Cephalophus > Cephalophus harveyi. Next base: position 125,250 of record SJYT01005321.1, read on the forward strand.
GGAAAATATACCTAAATTGTTGCACTTTACTCACTTTGTGTGAAGTGGGAAAAATGAACTGTAAAAAAACTATGAAAAGTTAAGGATGTATACCATATTCTCTAATAGTAACCATATAAAATAATATAGAAGTATAGCTAAAAAGCAAATACACAAAGTGGAGATCTTAAAAAGTATTCAATTAATCCAAAAAGAAGGCAGAAGGAATAGGAAAAAAAAAAAGGGCTAGACAAAAAACAAATAATAAAATGACAGACTAAATTCAATTAATAATTAAACTGAACCTTAATGAACAAAACACTCCAGTTAAAAGGCAGAGATTGTCAGAATGGTTAACAAAAGTATACAAAATATCTTAATGGAGCTTTTTAATTTTGAGGAATTCCCTGGTGGTCCAGTGGATAGGACACCATACTCTTATAGTGAGGGCCCAGATTCAATCCCTAGGTGGGGAACTAAGATCCCACAAGTGACTCAGCATGGCCAAAAAAAATAAAAATAATAAACTTTTACTAAAAGGCATAAAAGAAAACACAAATCAAAGAAGACAGGTTATATTTATTGAAAGACTGATTGAAATTGTAAAAATACCATTTTTTTACTCATTCCATAAAGTCAGTGCAAAGCCAAATCTAAATCACTGATTTAAATTAAGGAACAAAGGTACCAGAATAGCTAAAACAATTCTGAAGGGGAGGGAAGGAAGAATAAAAAGGGAGGTTTTGTCCCTCAGGTATTAAAATACATCCCCCAACTATAATAATTAAAAGAGTTTGACGCTGGCCCAGGGAACTCACAAACAACGGAACAGAGTATATAGTTCAAAAATGTACATTTTTCAATATGATAAGGCGACTACAAATTAATGGGAAAAAATGAATTTTTAGTAAACACTGTTGCAAAACTGACTCACTCTGGAGGGTTTTGCCTCACACCATGTATAGGAATAAACCAAGACAGATATAGCTAAAACTAGAAAGTTAATAGTAGTTGCATAGTTCTATGCCTTTGGAGTAGGATTTCTTAAAGAAGATCTCAAAATTAAAGATTTTAGGCTCACTGTAGACATATATAGGCATGCCTCATTTTACTGTACTTCACTGTATTGTGTTTAACTTTTTAGTTATTTGCCAATAATGATTTTTTTAAAAGCAAGCTGAAGGTTGCTTGACCCAGGTTTGTGGCAACCCTGGGTCAAGCAGGTATATCAGCACCATTTTTCCAACAGCATTTCCTCCCTTCTTGGCTTTGTGTCACATTGTAGTTAATTCTTGAAATTTTCAAAACCTCCACCAGCAAAAAGATTATGACTTGCTGACAGCTCAGATGATGGTTAGTGTTTTTTTAGCAGTATTTTTAAATTAAGGTTTGTACAGTTAATTAAGACATATGCTATCATACTATGTACTACAGATTACAGATAGTTTAAAACGTAAGTTTTATATGTGCTGGGAAACCAAAAAATTTGTGTGATTTGCTTTGCTGTGATATTTATTGTGCTGGTTTGAAACTGAACTTGCAGTATATCCGAGGTATGCCTCTAGTAGACTACCACAAACAAAGCTAGAAAGCTTATGGCAAAGAAGGAGATGATACATACAAATTATGGTGGCTGAAAAGGATTCATATTTAAAACACATAAGAATTCACTAAAAAATAGCATGAAAAAGACAGTAAACTATATTAAAAAAAAAGAAAAATCGGTCAAAGAATATAGGCAGGTAATTCATGAAAAAGCAAAACTAAAACTAGGGCTACCACTTTGTTGAACTCTAGGGACACTGTCTACAGGAGTGCCTTGGAGGAATGCACCCCACAGGGTATGGTTTATACCGTTATCATGTTAATTAGCTATCATATAAAGAGATATTCATTCCTCATCAGGAAATATAAATGAAAGCAATGACATACCACTTTGTACCCATTGCTAATTGCTAAGTCACTTCAGTCGTGTCCGACTCTGCAACCCCATAGACGGCAGCCCACCAGGCTCCCCCGTCCCTGGGATTCTCAAGGCAAGAACACTGGAGTGGGTTGCCATTTCCTTCTCCAATTGTCCCCATTAGGTGGGCAAAATTAGCAATTTACATAATTAAAATAAAGCATTTTACCATACATGAAACAATGCATACAAATATATGTTAAATATAAGAGAACAGAATAGGACTGATGTTCAGGCTAAATGGAGAAAACAAGTGAGAGCCTCAAATAGACCAACAGTGACAATGTCATAAACTGAGGAGTATGAGTGACTTGGGACTTCCCTGGTGGTCCAGTGGTTAAGACTCCACACTGCCAATGAAGGGGACAGGGGCTCAATCCAAGATACTATATGCCATGTGGTACAGCCAAAAAAAAATGTGGGGCTTCCTTCGTAGCTCAGTTGGTAAAGAATCTGCCTGCAGTGCAGGAGACCTGGGTTCAATCCCTGGGTCGGGAAGATCCCCTGAGGGAGATGGCAACCCGCTCCAGTATTCTTGCCTGGAGAATCCCACGGACAGAGGAGCCTGGCGGGCTACAGACCATGGGGTTGCAAGAGTTGGACATGACTTAGTGACTAAAGAGAAAGAGAGACATGAGTGACTGACTTAGTGACTAAAGAGAGAGATGAGTGACTTAATTTCTTATACCTAAGATTAAAAGAAAAATGTGATAAAACCACCAGGTAATTCTAGAAAATGCAACTAATTCGCAGTGATGAAAGTTGCCTAAAGAAAGGGAGATGAGCAGGAAGAAGAGACCAGACAGCAATGAGGAAATTCTTGGGGGGACAACTGACATGTTCATTATCTTTAAACATATTTTTAAAAAATCAGATCTTCTAAATAGATAATATATTCCATATGCTAAAAACCTACATAAATGTACTTCTATTAGGACTATCTAAACAATCATGTATTAGCAAATAATTGTAGCTTTTTACATATATTACCTGTGTCTGTCCCCTCTGAAATAATGACGATCCGTGAAGAATTTTAAACATATCTACCTCACAATTTATATTCCTAAGTGAAGTCAAATCTCGACCGTCACACCTAGAGTAATAAAGGAAATAATTATTTACAGCAGTGTTGTAAGTCAGAAAAATCACATGTTATCTCTTGATCACTACCACAAAGTTTTCTGCTTGAACTGCATATCATAATCACCTGCAGAACTTTAAAAAATAATATAGATATCTGGGCCCCATCCTAGGTCCCACTGAATTAGATTCTCAGAGGTTGTGACCCATACACCTGTTAAAAAGCTCTGTGGGTAATTCTGACATGCAGTCATGGCTTTGAAGCAATGCTCTACACATGAATCCTAGAGAGAGATAGTCAAAACATATCAACAGAATCCACACACTTGTCAACAGGTATCCATTTATAGAATAAACATTATATAATCATTTCCTGTTATTTGGAGGAAAAAATCCTAGTTTCTAGCTTTCAGCTAGTTGTCACTTTTCAAGGAAACTTGCAGAGAGTACATGCTTCAATTCCATCAAAAAAGGATTAAAAAAAAAATAGATATGTTTACCTTTTGTACTCATTCAAAATAATACTTCTAAAAACATCCTTTGTAGCAACATTGAAGGATTCTATTATTTCACAGGAATCAACCTCTGGAAATTTTTCTATAGAAGAAAGACAAACCAAAACAAAGATTTTCTCATTTTGGAAGATAAAATTTCTCTTTATGTTCACAGCGTCAAATCAATTAATTACGGAATTGAGTCAAAGGAGCTGACTGAACATTAGTCCTCTAAGCAAGTTTTTAAGTAGGAGAGACACAACTATTATACCTCAAATGTACCATTAATGGGAACCTAGTTTGCTTTCTACCAGAACAACAGTGCTTTAAAATCAACTATTTCATCGTTATCTGACATATCCAGCCAACCATTTTATGAGAAGATTTAACTGATGTTTTTAAGAATAGTCTCCTTCACTGTTTTGCTTTAGGAACTTTTATTTTAGTCCACAAATACAGGAATAATTTTCTTTATACATTACAAATCCCTACTATTTTTTTTTAATAGACTTTCTTTTCTGTCTTTATTTTTGGCTCTGCTTGGTCTTTGTTGCTGCATGAGCTTTTTCCAGTTGTGGCGAGCAGGAGCTACTCTTTAGTTGCAGTGCGCAGGCTTCTCATTGTGGTGGTTTCTCTTGTTGTGAAGCATGGGCTCTAGGGCATGACTGCTTCAGCAGTTGTGGCTCTTGAGCTCTAGAGCACAGGCTCAACAGTTGAGGTACATAGGCCTAGTTGCTTCACCGTACGTGGGCTCTTCCCCGATCAGGGATTGAACCCACATGTCCTGCATTGGCAGGCAGATTCTTTTATCAGTGAGGAAAGCCCCCTGCTGACTAGTTTTTAGTTAACATTTATCAAGTTCTTTCATAACCCAGGTATTTTACATGTTTTTATTTAAATACCTTTAATCTTTACAGGAATCTGTGAGATAAATGCTATTACTGTTATCTCTGTTTTACAGAAGAAAAAACAGGCCTGAAGAGAAGCAAGTTGCCTGAGATCACCCAGGTAGTAACTGACAGCTGTGACCTGAATAAAGATATCTGCCTAGGCTTATGCTTTTCAATGTTAAGCTACTTTATCTTATTATCTTAAGGTGGTTGATTCATGCCAAGTTCTAAGCACTGTTCTCTTAACCATTTGGTTTATTAACTATAACTTGAAAGTGGGCAGAACATAAGAAATGGCCACAGAGAGATATATATTGTGTCTTTGTCAGACAGGAATAATGTTTAATATGAATTTTTATGCTTTAACTAGGTTGCACTTAGAAAAATAATTAGTAACAAAACATTTAAAATATTATTCTATGAACCCAGAGAGTCAAGAAGGTATTTGACTCTGTATTATTACTACTACTTTTCTTTTTTTACTGGAGTGGGTTGCCATGCTCTCCTCCAAGGGGTCTTCCTGACCCAGGAATTGAACCCACATCTCTTATGTCTCCCATTTGGCAGGCAGGTTCTTTACCAACAGCGTCACCTGGGAAGCCCCACGACTATGTATTATTAAAATCACTTTCTTTTTAAATAAGGCAGCAGGTGTTATACAACTTTTTTTTTTTTGCATTTCCCCCCCAACTTTTTATTTTGTACTGGGGTACAGCTGGTTAACAATGTTGTGACAGTTTCAGGTGAACAGTGAAGGAATTCAGCCATGCATATACATGTATCCATTCTGCCCCAAACTCCCCTCCCATCCAGGCTGCCACATAATTTTGAGCTGAGTTCCATGTGCTATTCAGTAGGTCCTTGTTGGTTATCCATTTTAAATATGGCAGTGTGTACATGTCCAAACCAAACTCCCTAACTATCCCTTCCCTCCTTTCTTCCCCACTGGCAACCATAAATTCATTCTCTAAGTCTGTGTGTCTCTTTCTGTTTTACAATAAGTTCATTTGTATCATTTCTTTTCAGATTCCACATATAAGGGATGTCATATGTTATTTCTCCTTCTCTATCTGACTTACTTCTAATCCTTAATAGGATGAAATATAGTGAGAAAAGACCAAACTTTTTCAATGGCAATTACACATATAGATAATGGATATAGATAATTATATAAATACCTAATGGCCTTAATATTGATGTTAGCAGCAAAATTTTTGTCTTGAGATATGCAGGTGAGAGGATATTTGTCTATTAGCAGAAAAATTAACAAGAACTATATGTCATGCGTGGTACATATCAGTTTGTGTGACTGCTATTAAGCAATAAAATCCTTTTGTTTAATAATTTTTAGAGAGAAAGAGTCTCTAAAATCTAAATTTTATAATTCCACATGTTAATAACATCAGTTAACATTTACTGAAAACCTGCTATGTGCCAGGCACAGATGTAAATGGTTTATTCATTCAATCCTCACAAACCGTATTAGAATTGCAATTTTATAAATTAAACTCAAGAATTTTAAAGAGTATCTTTTAGGTTTTCACAGGACAGGATACAAGGATACCCATTTTGGAGTATAAGAGTTTGATCTAGAAAAGATTAGGAACACCTCATACTCAGCATTTATTGGTGCTCACTTTGGGTCAGGTGCAGTTCTTACCCATTCACAGAAGTCAGTTTAACAGTAACTTCGGGATGTATCATTATCACAAGTTTACTAAAGATGAAACTAAGGAGTAATAAGAATAACTGATCTCTTAACAACTGAAATTTTTAAATCTATTATTTCCTTTATTTTTTTTAATACTAGAAAAAACTAAAATTTACCTTTTAGTTGTTCCTCTGTATCTAATCTAATCTTATTAATAGCTTCATCTATAAGTCTTTAGCAACTGGTTATTGATTTGTAAGAAATATTACCTGTTTAATTCATTTAAATGTATTTACACACTGCCCTTTTCATAAAAATATGACAAATATTCATAAACAAAATTGTGTGAGCTCTGACAAAAAAGAATTCCCAGAACAATTATATAAACAAAATTCAGGTATACCTACTTTATCATGTTCATGATCTGTAAAAACTGTGTAGAGTTTTTCCATGGCGAGTCTATTTTAAGCAAAAAGTAAAGGTCAGCATAATATGTAGAAACATTAGGCAGTGTTTATTATAAACAAGACTGAAATATTTAACAGGCTAAAATACTTAATATTTCATAATTAAAAATATGTATTTATTGCTCTGTAACACTGCTAATCTGTTTACTATTTATGATGAAGTGAAAGTTGCTCAGTTATGTCCGACTCTTTGCAACCCCATGGACTATACAGTCCATGGAATTCTCCAGGCCAGAATACTGGAGTGGGTACTGTTCCCTTCTCCAGGGGATCTTCCCAGCCCAGGGTTCAAACCCAAGTCTCCCACATTGCAGGCAGATTCTTTACCAGTTGAGCCACAAGGGAAGGAGAACACAAATTTCTTGCTCCTCACTTATTAGGGGAATCACTCACACACACCTTCCCTTAACTGTTCAATTAATTTCATCTTAGATTTTTCTCTCTTCACTCACTCTCATGGAACCAGCTGCTTTTTTTTTTTCTATGCATTTCGGCTGTTACTGCAGGTAATCCTCTGATTGGATAGTGTTAAAACTCTAATCTCTAAGTAATGGCTGTGAGACTCATACTAAGAGAAGTATTAACTTTTTCAGTTTATTTCAAATGAAATAATTCTCTGGTCATTCATTCATGAGTACTTTATGTACAGGCACTACTGTAAGGACTGGGCATATAGTGGTGGCTATATTTGAGAACCTCAACAGTTTCCTTAGATATTCAAATATCTTATGCTTTATACTCTTCTTCCTTGACACAGAGAGAGAAATATCTTAATTTTGACAAGTACACTCACTCTCCCCTTTCCTTTGAGATTTAAACTTAGGTCCTTGAAGAGAGATGTAGGTTTATCCTTCTAAAAGCATTAGACTGCTATTTATGGCACTGACTCTTAAAATAGAAAGCTGGCATTTAGGAAGTAATGTATGGACAGTGCTTCTATGAGAAGTTATTCCTGAGAGGAAATTAAATTTGGTGATACTTTCATATTTTCTTTTATACAGATGTTCTTACTTATGAGCGTGTTTGACAATCTCTGGCGAAGGGACAAATAACTTCTGAGGTGTCCTCTTGGTAACACCATTTTCTTTTACCAACTGCTGGATGCCCTGAATTATTTGTTGTGTATGTTTTACTCCCACTTTGATAGCATGGCAAAAGTCCTGCTGTAAAATATTCTCTGCAGAGGCTTCCAACATGACTAAAAAGAAAAAAAAAGAAAACAAGACTGCCATTGAACCTTTTACCAATTTTCAAATGTTTCAAATTTGAATTTTCAAATATCAATTTTACCATTTTCAAAGACCATGACGTGACAAATACTAGAGATCAACTTTCTACCTTTTTGATTTCTTTCCTCAGAATTAACACAATTCCAAAATATAAACAGTAGTAAATGAATAAAGAAACCTTGATATTTGAAGTATATATTCTTCATAAATTTACAGAGGAATTTCTCATTAAAAAAATGAAACAGAAAATGAAATGTGCACACAATTTTTTTTAACAGCTCTAAAAGATATAATTAAAATATCATAAAATTCCATCCTTTAACATATACAACTGCATCTATTTTTTAAATGTATTTATATTGAAAATTTAAAATA
>SJYT01005321.1:134811-186773 GCA_006410635.1 Cephalophus harveyi
GCTCTCCTCTTTCACTTTCATCAAGAGGCTTTTGAGTTCCTCTTCACTTTCTGCCATAAGGGTGGTGTCATCTGCATATCTGAGGTTATTGATATTTCTCTTGGCAATCTTGATTCCAGCTTGTGTTTCTTCCAGTCCAGCATTTCTCATGATGTACTCTGCATAGAAGTTAAATAAGCAGGGTGACAATATACAGCCTTGACGTACTCCTTTTCCTATTTGGAACCAGTCTGTTGTTCCATGTCCAGTTCTAACTGTTGCTTTCTGACCTGCATACAGATTTCTCAAGAGGCTGGTTAGGTGGTCTGGTATTCCCATCTCTTTCAGAATTTTCCAGTTTATTGTGATCCACACAGTATGAAATTACTAAATACGAGTCTAGAAGTGTCATGAAAAAATTACTGAAGACACTAAAGCCACCACGGAGAGAGAAAACTGAGCAATCTCTGCTGAGAAGTTAACATTTTTTGCACATTCATCATTCTTCTGAGTACTTTACACATACTCATTCAAGCCCCTATCAACTCTGTGACTGGTACCATCCCTGACCCTGGGTCATAGGTGAGGAAGTCATCACACAGTAAACCGTGCCTGCTTTTACCTGCACAAAGGTGGCAGCGCCTTCTAAAGCCAGGGAACACAGGCAGTAACTCTTCCAACCAAAGTCCCGACCTCCAACCATGGCCCAAGGAACTGAGGTCTCCCAAGGAGACACGATCCCCCCTCTTCTCAACTGTTACTTCTCTGCTGACTTAAGAATGCACTGTGGACCAAGACCTGCATTTAAGTGTATCAGTTTAAAAAGAGGACATTTTAAGTTACTTTTCCAACAATGAAACTGAGAGTGATTAAATCACAAACGCCACACTTTCATGCTTGGTAGAAAATCACAACAGTGTGAATTTAACAACTTTAACCCACAGGGAGAGAAAAACAAACTCCAGCCAGGTACAAAGTGTTACAGATCTACTCATTTCTTCTATCTTTTCCCCACTATGAAAATTCATAATGGCTTATCCAGAATTCTAAATATAGAGACTGAGAAAAATTAAAGCGGCAACATCCAGTGCAACTGGGTGAGAACAGATCATCATTTGGATGGAACACTGCTATTTTTCAGATACTACACAATCTCATGTTGATGCTTTTGAATTGTAGGGCTGGAGAAGACTCTTGAGAGTCCCTTGAACCGGGAGGAGAACCAACCAATCAATCCTAACAGAAATCAACCCTGAATATTCATTGGAAGGACTGATGCTGAAGCTGAAGCCCCAGTATTTTGGCCATCTTTTTCAAAGAGTGGACTCACTGGAAAAGAAGGGGGGCAGCAGAGGATAAGATGGTTAGATAGCATCGCTGACTCAATGGACATGAATCTGAGCAAACTCCAGGAGAAAGTGGAGGACAGGGGAGCCTGGTGTATCACAGTCCATGGAGTCACAGAGTCGGACACAACTGTTCAGTTAGCAACTGAACAACAATTCCGGGTAGGATACCAACAAATCAGTGGAATTACCATAGCTTTGCCTGCTAAACGAGACAGCTAGAAAGGAAACACCTCTTTCCTAACGTATCCTTAGATCAGAAACCCCAGTCTTTATTCCAAAGCAGAGAACTGATCAGTGGCTGAAAGAAAAAAATCGAAGCTCCAACTTAAATTTAGACTGAATGGATCTGCTGAATTGGTTTCAGTTTCACGGTGCATCTTTCATGATTAGTAAATTATGCTATAGATGTTCAAATTGCTACGGCCAGGTGATTCATCACTCAATGTCATCACACCAGCAGCACCCCTGAGAGCTCGGAGGACAACCCCGGGCATTTCAGACACATCTTCCAACACTGAGACGTTTCTGAAACTTCCCAACCCTGGAAGTCTAAGCAAATCCTCAACTAAGGTGGTCACTCTGCACCAGAGGAGTTGTGCAGTGGCTCTGAAAAATTTTAATTATGAACTGAAAGTCATTAAAACTTCTAGATAGCTTCAGAATATTATTAAAATAATTTAACAAGGTTTTCAAGTAATGATGCATCCTGTTTACCCCTAATCTCTGGGGACTTTCCTCTCTTCTCACAGTTGCAAATAAACAGTTCTTAAATTTATCTGAACCAGTAACATTCTACATCTTTCTCAGAAAGGCTGATGCACAATTCATTCAAAGTAAAATGTTCTAAATTCTATGAAAACAAAGTCTGAAAATGGGTTATCAACTCTGCTGTCATTTTTACAGTGAACAAACACAGACTTCCTGAGGGTACAACGGCTGGAAAAAGTATTAAACAGACTTTCGAAAATTAAAATGCTGCTAAGGGGGCTATGTACACAACAGCCAAGCCTCCAGATGGACTTTTAAAGCAGTTTTTCTACTACCTTTCTCTACACTGCTTAGACTAGGGGCTCCCATCAAACGTGTGCTGCAGAAGGAATGGAACAAAACGAAGAAAATATGACGCAAAACCAGGACAGCAAGTGCTTACTGGAGGTCCAGTCCAGACACACCAAAATGTAATTTCAAGTGTGAACTATGAAGTCAGCTCTTCTAAAAGTTAAAAAATCTTTAAATTTAAAAAGATCTTTTTTATTTTTCAAGCTGACTTTCTCTGAAAGTTTACTGAAGCCGCTAATGAATGAATGGTTGTGCCTTTGAAAACAGAGATACCATCAGTACAGACAACAGCTTTAAACACTGGAAAAACCTCCACCAGTGTAGCTTTTACAGTAAATCTGTAGGAAAGGAAACCTTCCCAGAGTTGTCTGTCATGTACGTGAAATGAAACTAAACATGTCACACGTATCTCTAACACCATGAGGACAACAATCTCCCCACTGAGTCAAGCCTGAACCAACAGAGCTTTAGGAACCTTCTCTTCAGGTATGTATTTACACAATGCCTACAGAAACACCGCTAGGAAAATGGAAGCCAAGGCTATGCGGTGAGACATCTGGATGTCTCCACAAGTAATACTGATCCAGCACTCAGAGCATGGAGGGCACTTGGGGAGAAGTCCCCAGGATCTGGGAGACACTGAACCCAAACACGAGCACCACTCAAGTTTGGCTCCTCTTCCCTCAGGATACAGAAAGCACCTGGGGATTAACTGCAGGGCCTCCAGACGACCACTGCATCCACCTGCTCCCTCAGACTGAAGGTGCAGTCCTGAGTAAGACTCTCAGTTGGTAAGTGTCCTGGTGAAAGGGAAAACTTGGCTGAATTATGCAAGTGTCTAAATTCAGATGTGACAACAATCCATTTTCCTAAGAAAGTTTAACAGCTAAACATAAAGCAACAGAAGTCGACTTTAAATATACAGTTTCTCAGCAATATGACAAGAGGAAACACACAAGGAGAGTATCCATTAACCAGAAAAAAAAGTGAAAAAGAATGAGAGAGAGAAACTTTAACTTTTAAAAGGATCTTCTACCTACAGAACTGTCTACTATGGCCTAAGTGCCTGCCCCCGGATGTTGCGATAAAAAGAGGGCTTCCTTTCAAAGTATAGAAGACCATCTAAAAAAAATAAACTGACGACAAAAGCACTGTCAAAAGTCAAAACTCCTAACAGTCTGAATTATCTCTCTGTAAGTCAGCAAAACGTCAGCCAACATTTCAACACTTTCCGTAAACTCAGTGCTTTTGAAAGTACTGAATTCTGAGGTCACGACTGTAAATTCAGAGGGAATTTTGTAACAGGAAAACAGTTCTTTGTGGGTGCATAAATGTGGCACCAAAAAAAAAAAAAAAAAAACAGCCAAAACGTCGAGACACCGGTCTCCGTCCAGAGCGCTGAGAGCTCGCCGAACCTTTACACGCCATCTGTGAAATGGGTCTCTGCTCTGTGCCGGCGTCGCGGGCGGGGAAGTCCTGGCCCCGCGGTCCCAGCCAGGAGTGGCACAAAAAAAAAAAAAAAAAAAACAGCCAAAACGTCGAGACACCGGTCTCCGTCCAGAGCGCTGAGAGCTCGCCGAACCTTTACACGCCATCTGTGAAATGGGTCTCTGCTCTGTGCCGGCGTCGCGGGCGGGGAAGTCCTGGCCCCGCGGTCCCAGCCAGGCAGGGCCGGCTGTGCACGGCTCTGCCGGGCGTCCTGCGTCTGAGACCTACCACTTAATACGTTCCTGAAGTGCACACCCCGTCTCCTAACAGCACAGCCGCACGCAAACTTCGTCCACGCTTGTGACCGAGCGCCGGGAGACCCGCTGCGGGGTCGGAAGGAACAGTATGCCCGGGGGAGACAGTCTCCGCCGCGAAGGACGGGCCGCGAGGGGCAAGCTGCTGACCCTGTGGCCGGACGGGGCTCAAGGCGGGGGCCCCTGGGGCGCACCTCGGTCCGGGCCGCCCCGCGTCCCCGGCGCTATCAACTGCAGCCGGACAACCTGGAGGGCGTCCCCGGGGAGGTCAGAGGTCGCCTGCAGGAGAGCTAGGAGATCGGCCCCGGGTAGGTCGGAGGTCGCCCGCGGGGTTAGAGCCCCGCCGCAGCCGCCGCCCCGGCCACACCTCTATTCCAGGAAGTGGCCGGGCCGGAGCGCGGGGCCCAGGAGCCGGCGACCTGGGCCGCGCTACCCGCCGCGACCGCCGCCCCCTCCCGCGCCGCCGGGCACTCACAGGTGACGATGGGCTTGTTCTCCATGGTGTAGATCACCGGCGGCAGCGGCTCCTCAGGGGCGTCCATGGGCGTCCGGCGTCACCGGCCCGGCCCCTCGCGCCCCATGGGCAGCCCGAGGCCGCGCCGGGCCAGCCCAAGCCTGAGCGGCGCCGCAGCCGCCACAGCGACGCCCGCCCGGCAGCGCTAAGCACCTCCGGAGCCGGCCGCCCGCCGCCGCCGCCCGCCGGCCGCATCCACTTCCGGTGCCGGCGCGCGGCGGGTACCGCTTCCGGGGCGCGCGCTTTAAAGGGGAGGCCTTTCCGCCGTGCGGGCGCAACCCTCCGACAGAGTGGTAGCTGGGGCTGCGCGAGGATTGGTGGAGCGCTCCTCTGCGCCTGGGGGCCGAAGCACCCGTGAGCCGGCCGTGGGCAGTTGTGAGTCCCTCCTGGGCCCCTGCCGTAGAGGCTGGACGGCCAAGAGCCGCCACCCCAAGCCGGCGCCCTCGGGCAGACTGGGCGGGCTTGGCAAGGGCAGCCCAAACTCGCCGCCGTGGAGCGCCCAGGAACATCGCCCCCGGCCTGCCCCCACGCCGCGTGCCCGACGCCGAGGACGGACTCAGGGGTCGCTGACAGCCGCGTGCGGACACGGAAGCCACCTGGGGGTCACTAACACTGACGCATGGACCCGGGAGTCACCAAGAACAGCAAGTGGACATGGGCGTGTCAGCTTCTCACCGCTGTGGGACTGCCGCCCATAACCCAGCACTGTCTCTTTACCAAAGAGCTGATGCCTGGCGGGGATCCGGTAATGCCCACCACTGAGCAAATGGCAGTTACCCCTTGCCAAACTCTTGGTCTTGTGTTTCTTGTTATTCTGGTTTTATGAAGTAATATTGCTGCCGTCCAGTAGAACAAGATTATATACCTTCTAGGTACAACCTGCGGGGAAGGCAATGGCACCCCACCCCAGTACTCTTGCCTGGAAAATCCCATGGACGGAGGAGCCTGGTGGGCTGTAGTCCATGGGGTCGCTGAGAGTCGGACACGACTGAGCGACTTCACTTTCACTTTTCACTTTCATGCATTGGAGAAGGAAATGGCAGCCCACTCCAGTATTCTTGCCTGGAGAATCCCAGGGATGGGGGAGCCCAGTGGGCTGCCGTCTGTGGGGTCGCACAGAGTCGGACACGACTGAAGCGACTTAGCAGCAGCAGCAGCAGCAGGTACAACCTGAACCCTTCACCACCTCCTCAGGGTTCACCTGGGAGGTCAGCCCCCACAAATCCTCTCCCTCTGGTTGGAAGCAACCATTTCTGAATTTCCACAACTCTGGTTTCTTGTCTCCGTGGCACTGAAAAGTTCTTACAGTAGGGGTTGCCTTTCACTTTTGTCCCCCACCTGCTCCCCTCTCCATACCCACCAGGGCCTTCCGGGGCTTGTGCATCTTTGGGGAATGCACAAAATACAACCTTACTTTTACTGCATGTACATTTCTTATGAAAGGAAAGTAGGTTTGGGATACCTTTTACAAAAGCAACAAATGTATGTGAAACAGATTGAGTGTGGACGCAGTTGTTAAACGCGTGTGCGTAGTGTGTGCTCTGTGGCTGGGTGAGCAGGCAGAGGGCACAATCCTGGACAGCTGGAGCCTGTGAGGCAGAGCACCCATCTCAGGATGGGGAATGAGAAGTCTGTGTGGGGGTACCTTGTGTGTGCCCCATGCCAGCTGGCGTCAGCACTTTCTGGATGAGATTCCAAGAGACCCACTGAGAAGAGAGTGAGAAGAGGGCAGAAGTCCACAAACTTGATGATAAATGTTGACTTACAGATTCAGAAACTCAGGACAACTTCAGTAGGGTACCTGCAAATAAAGTTGATAGGGACAGAATGAAGGGAGAAAATAGGTGATTAAATAGTTAATCCCACTAGTAGATTGTAAGTAAAAAGAATATGGTTGACCCCTGTAAGTTAATGATTACTTGAGAAAGCAGGTTTGCTTGACAACAAAATCTTGCAACAGAAACACGAGACACGCCCCCAAACAACAAAACGATGCTGACATGAAACCACATCCTACCCAGTGAGCAGAGCGAGTTAGTAGCCCCCGAAACATGTTCTTTGGCCCCTAAGACAAGTTTTTTACACAATGCCCACAAAACGATAAAACAACAGTAGACGATGGGGCCTGCACCCTGCCCAATGGTGTCAACCGGTCAGTGACCTCGAACCAAACTCTGTGCACACAGAAAACAATCATTTATGGGAAGGTGACTTCTGAAAATATTTTTCCAAAGTGCTATGACAGTCCTGGCCTGACCATCTAGGGAGGGACAGGTAAAGTCCCCTGCCCCACCCGGGGAGCAACTGATGACGTGGAGTCTACTCGAGAAAGAGAAGTTCTCTCCTCCCCACTTTTCCTTTGATTAGAAAACTGTGTTATCAGGGTGTGGCATTTCTCACCCACCCGCTTGTAAGCCTCACAGTGTCCTGTTCTAATAAATCACTTCTCATCTACCACTTTGCTCTCACTGTATTCTTCTCCGCAGAGACATAAAGAACTGTGGTCCCGGAACTCTTCAGAGCCCCCCTGAAATGACACCAAGTGGTCTCAAAATCATACCTAGGCACACTGCAGTCAAACTGATGAAAACCATAAAGAAAAAAGTCTTAAAAGCATCCAGCCAAGAAAGACAAGTTACTTTCAGGGGGAAAAAAATAAGAATTTCCACTGACTTGACACCAAGTGGTCTCAAAATCATACCTAGGCACACTGCAGTCAAACTGATGAAAACCATAAAGAAAAAAGTCTTAAAAGCATCCAGCCAAGAAAGACAAGTTACTTTCAGGGGGAAAAAAATAAGAATTTCCACTGACTTTTCACCACACAAAAAACCACTGTATAAACTTTTAAAGTGCTGAATTTTAAAAACTCAGCCAAAAACTATATGTCCAGCAAAAAAAAAAAAAAACAACTGTAAAAAAAGAGAACAGATAAAGCTATTTCCTGATACAGTTGAAAGAATCTGTGGCCAGCAGGTAGAGACTATAAGAAATGCTTTCCATTCAGTTCAGTCACTCAGTCATGTCCGACTCTCTGCAACCCCATGAACTGCAGCACGCCAGGCCTCCCTGTCCATCAACAACTCCCAGAGTTCACTCAGGCTCACATCCATCGAGTCGGTGATGCCATCCAGCCATCTCATCCTCTGTCGTCCCCTTCTCCTCCTGCCCCCAATCAGCATCAGTCAGTCAGTCAGTCAGTTCAGTCACTCAGTCGTGTCCGACTCTTTGCGACCCCGTGAATCGCAGCAGGCCAGGCCTCCCTGTTCATTACCATCTCTCGGAGTTCACTCAGACTCACATCCATCGAGTCAGTGATGCCATCCAGCCATCTCATCCTCAGTCGTCCCCTTCTCCTCCTGCCCCCAATCCCTCCCAGCATCAGAGTCTTTTCCAATGAGTCAACTCTTTGCATGAGGTGGCCAAAGTACTGGAGTTTCAGCTTTAGCATCATTCCTTCCAAAGAAATCCCAGGGCTGATCTCCTTCAGAATGGACTGGTTGGATCTCCTTGCAGTCCAAGGGACTCTCAAGAGTCTTCTCCAACACCACAGTTCAAAAGCATCAATTCTTTGGCACTCGGCCTTCTTCACAGTCCGATTTTCACATCCATACATGACCACAGGAAAAACCATAGCCTTGACTAGATGGACCTTAGTCGGCAAAGTAATGTCTCTGCTTTTGAAAATGCTATCTAGGTTGGACATAACTTTTCTTCCAAGGAGTAAGTGTCTTCTAATTTCATGGCTGGGGCTTTTATTTTAGTTTAGTTTTTTGTGTTTTTTGGAGTTTTTTGTTTTGTTTTTGAAAGAAAGTAAAGAGGAGAACACCAATGCTCTTCTTAGGAGGGCGTCTTTGGGCAGGCGCATGAGAGCTGGGGAAGCCTGGAACACAGAATTCTCCTTTGTGCCAGCCTTCCCCTCCCCCTACACGCACTCCCCTCTAGCCCTTCGCCTTCTCTCCCCCGCCCTGGTTTATCTCCCTGTACTTCACCCTCTCGTGGAATGACACAGCCCGCAATGTATAGGTCTTGTGCCTCAGTTTCTCCGCCTTGCTGTCCCAGTCTCTGGGCGCTTAAATCACGTTGCGTCTCTGGGGCCGGTGCTTGATAGGCAGTCGCTGCATCGGACTGCATATGACTTATGGCTTTATACATAAGTATAAAGCCATGTATATGGCTGCATCGGACTGCATATGACTTATGGTTTTTTGTTGTCACAGTTTTTTTTCCCTTTAGGAACTTTTTTGTCCCTTTAAGTTCGGTGGGAAATGTTGAAAATTATATATTTTCAACATATTTTCAAGGTTATAAGAACTAACTTTTGCCCCGTTGTATATACTTGTCTTTGAAAGCCAGCTAAAGGGAAGAAGAAAAGCCGGGGCAAGTCGCGTGGGAAGAAGCAGAAGAAGCCAGAAGTGGACATCCTCAGCCCCGCCGCCATGCTGAACCTCTACTACATCGCGCACAACGTGGCCGACTGCCTGCAGCTGCGCGGCTTCCGCTGGCCAGGCGCTGCCAAGACAAAGAAGGGGAAAGGCAAGACTTAAGCGAGAGCATTTCCTTGCCCCTCTATCCTGCAGGGAACAGAACCCGGGGAAGGGAGAGCAGGATCCTGCCACCGTTGCAAGCAAAATAGACTTTACTGAAGACAATCTGAGATGCAAACTGAGTGTGCTTTTCTGTGGTAGATAATGATAAACGCATTTTGCTTCCTCAGCTAAACCCAGATATAAGTG
This sequence comes from Cephalophus harveyi, assembly GCA_006410635.1. NCBI lineage: Eukaryota > Metazoa > Chordata > Mammalia > Artiodactyla > Bovidae > Cephalophus > Cephalophus harveyi. The sequence continues at coordinate 144,191 of SJYT01005321.1, forward strand.
AGTGAGCCAGTTTGGTTTTTCAGAAGTTAAGGGGTGGGGGCAGAAAGTGTGCGGTAGTTCCCATGCAATGTGGTGGAATTGATAGAACTTTTAAAAGTTAGTATAAATCTGGGTTAGAATTGAACCTCGCTGTCCAAGGGCAGTTCTAGCTTTCATGAGTTTTCTTTTGCCCAGAGGGGTTTTGTTTTTTAAAGTAGACATGACAAAAAGCATTGCATTTGCTCATGGGTCCCTCTTTTGACCACAGTTTCCTTTCCTCCTGTTTTTTCTAGAAAAGTAATAAATATTTTGTTACTGGCATTTTCTCCTCAGCAGTCTGACTCTTATCTGACTTGAATTAGCCACAGACACCGATGGAGACCAGGGTGGTCAGCCCTGCTCTGACCTTGCTAGGGCTCGGGAACAGTAGCTGTAAGGAACGACAGGGTCAGTGGTCCAGGTGCAGGGTGCTCATGCTTAGTCCCTAAGTCATTTCCAACTCTTTTACCCCATGGACTGTAGCCTACCAGCTCCTCTCTCCATGGATTTACAGGGAGAAGGAGATAAATCGGTCCTCATCCCTCTCCTTTCTCTTTCACCGACCTCTTCATCCTCTTTTTCTCCACATTTACCTCTTCCCACCTTCTGCAGCCCTTTCTTTTAAGCTTGGCTGACCCTGACTCTTGGAGTCACTACTGGAAACGAGCCTTTTGCCTTCTGCTGATATTCTGGGATCTCCCCAGCCTGTGTGGAGACACTTAAGAGAGAAAACCGCAATTGGTTCTGCTTGGCCCCCCAAAGACCTAAAAGCCCCAGATATGTAACATGGAAGGAAAGGCACCTTTAAGTATAAGCACCATCTTTGAATCCCATAACTACCAGAGATTTTGTAAATACCAGAGAAAAAAGGCAAGTATGTGAATCTTTGTACCAGAGAAGGGGGATTTTGCTCAGAACCTGCGAGCTTGGGGGTGGCACTTGTCTGGCTGTGTCGTCTGTGTGGACTTAGTGTGAGCCCTTGGCTGGCTGTCAGGGGACCCTGACTCAGGTCAGGTGAAAGGCGGTGCTCCTCTTAACCTGAAAGGACCCTGTCTGTTCCTGAGCAACGGGGCGGCCTTCCCACTGCTGGCACTGCGGCACTGTATCCGAGCAGTTTCTGTGGACACACCAGCTCTAGTCCAGTCCTTCTCAAACCTGCACATGCCCCATGGCCTCCAGAAGACTCCCGAAAGCTCAGGTTGCTGGGCCCTACCCAGCAGGAAGGGTGGGGTTCAAGAATTGCGTTTCCACTAAACTCCCAGGTTGCGCTGCTGCAGGACCCTTGGGAGAAGCCCCCCTCTGGTTCTTGCTGCCTCACCAGATGCTGAAAGACCTGACGGATCTCTGATCTTGTGGGATGTCTGAGGCCCTACTCTGCCTCTCTTGGGCTTCAGGCGCTCGTGTCTGAGCCGTTGTGTTTATCTGAACATTAGGGAGGTGGCAACTGCGTTGCTGCTTTCTGATCTCCACAGCAGGAGAACGTTGCTGAAGGAGGACAGGCGTGCCAGTCACAGACTTCTGTGGGCTGAGTGGATCATCTGGAGGTGGCCATGCCTTCCTCTTTTGAGATGGTTAAATGATAACCACGCAGAAAGGACTAGAAGCATTTGAACAAAGGAAGTTCTGACCTGATTGAATGGGGCACTGTGTACTTGGGAGTCTCCACCCAGATTTTAGCAGAGTGGCTATTTAGTATTGTGCTCATTGCAATGCTGGGGCTCTGAGAAGCCCTTAGGAGTTTTGAATTGAATAGCTGTGGCAGAGGTATAGTGGGTGTATGACATGAACTACCACACGCAAGCCATATAAAAGTTGTGGCACATTTTACTTCAAACAAAATTTTTTTTGGTGAAACACTCTAAATTTTTCTTAAATAAAATTATCTCATTTTGACAATTTCTTGAGTATTTACTAGGAAGGTAAGACAGGGTCCCTACCCTTCAGGTGCTCCCAGCCTGGTGAAGGGGGCTGATGCCCAGGTTCCATTGTGGTGGAGCTGCATTTCTATTTCCACTTGGATAAAGCACATTCATCGTCTGGTTTATGCAGTTGATTAAGAAGAGGGTGAGACTAGCCTTTATAGGACACCTGGGGGGCCTCTGATGATAAAATAGGTCCTTGAACCTTGCGGTTTTTATTTCTCCTAAACCCAACTCAGCCAGGATCCTGATCCTTCCTATGGATGAGAATTCAAAGAGGAGCCTGTGAAAGGAGCCGTGACGGGAGCGTCCACACACAGGCCACACGTGGGCTGTGGGAGGCAAGCCTCCTGGCTGTGAGGCTACTGGAGCCTTTTGTGAAGGAAGCGCTGTTCCAGTGCCAGGGAGGAGGCAGGGCCCATGGCCAGAAACTCCAAGAACGTGCAAAATGTCCATGGAAGGGGAAGGGAGATGTGGCACTGCATGTGAAGAGAGGATATGTATATTTATTTTGGCCGCTGTTGAGGGCCCTCAACACTGAAAGCACAAAGTCCTAAACACTGGATCGCCAGGGATTTCCCTGGAGAGGACTTTTTTTTAGAAAGGAAGTACCCCTTGCAAAATTGATGACAATTAAAAAATCCCTAGTGGCTCAGACAGTAAAGAATCCTGCAAAGCAGGAGATCTGGGTTTGATCCTTGGGTTGGAAAGATCCCCTGGAGGAGGGCATGGCAACCCACTCCAGTATTCTTGCCTGGAGAATTCCATGGACAGAGGAGCCTGGCGGGCTACAGTCCATGGGGTCGGAAAGAGTCAGACACGACGGAGCAACTAACCACTGCACACAGTTCAAAAAGGACAATAAAAGTTGTTTGTTTTTTTTTAATTTCAAGCTTACCAAAAGGGTAAGAGGAGTGCAATGACACCTAGGCCTTTTACCTAAGTCACAGTTCTCAGCTTGGCTCTATTCACGTTTGGGGCTGAATAACTGGTTGTCATGAAAGCCTGTCCTGTGCACTGTGGGATATTCAGCATCATCCCTGGCCTCCACCTACCAGATGCTGGTAGCACCAGTTCAACTGAGGAAGACACAGATGCCTCCAGACATCATCATATCTGAGAGGCAAAGTCATTCCAAGTTGAAACCATTGACCTAGCATTTTGTCACATTTGCACACCTATACACAAATAATACAAATATATATGTAAATATTTGTATATCTACATATATTTCTTATATACACACAATCAGAGTAAGTATGCATACATACATGTGTATATATTATATATATATAATATAAATACATGTATATCTATATATATATATTTCTTACATAGTGATAATCAGAGTAAGTGGCAGCTATTAAATTGTGAATCTCTGTATAAAACATATGCAGGGCTTCCCTGGTGGTCCAGAGGTGAAGAATCTGCCCACCAATGCAGGGAATATGGGTTTGATCCCCGGTCCAGGAAGATCCCACATGCAGCGGGGCAACTAAGTCATGTACCCTTGAGCGCTGCTCTGAAACAAGAGAAGTCATCACAATGAGAAGCCTGTGCACCACAACAAAAAGCAGCTCCCCACTCACTGCAGCTAGAGAAAACCAGCATGCAGCATTGAAGACCCAGTGCAACCATAAATAAATTTATTTTTTTAATATGCATATTATACATATAATGTATATGTAGCATATATACATCTATGTAGGTCTTACATACATGGAGAGCAAATGTAGCAAAATGTTAAAATATGTAAAAGGGTATATATATATATACGTATATATATACACATCTATATATACATATATGTATATATATATACACATTTTTCTTTCCTGAACTATTTTAAAGTAAGTTGCATACATCATTAATCTTCATTCCTAAATACTTAGCTCCTGAGAACAGGACTTTCTCATTTATAACAACAGTAGGATTTTTATGATCAAGAAATTGACATCAAAACAATATTAATCTGTATTGCTTTTTTAAACTACCCCAGTTGTTGTTGCTTACTTGCTAAGTCCTATCTGACTCTTTTGTGACCCCATGGACTATAGTCTGCCAGGCTCCTCTGTCCATGGAATTTCTCAGGCAAGAATACTGGAGTGTGTTGCCATTTCCTTCTCCAGGGATCTTTCTGACCCAGGGATCGAACCAACATCTCTTGCATTGGCAGGCAGATTCTTTACCACTGAACCACCAGGGATTTTTAAATTCTCATCAGTTTTGCCAAATTATCCCAGTTAGTTGGATTTTTTTGATCAGTAATCTAATCAAGGATCACACATGGTGTTTAGCTATCATGTCTCTGTGGTCTCTGTTAATCTGAAACAGTTTCCTCCTTTTTTGGCAGGGAATCGTTTATGATACTTACTCTTTTGGGGAGGTGGGGGACTGTGCCGCTGGCTTTCAGGATCTGATTCCACAACCTGAGACTGAATCCCAGGCGGTGGCAGTGAAAGCCCAGAATCCTAATCACAGGGCCACCCAGGGAACTCTTTGATATTGACATTTTTTATCTCAGTCAGTTCAATTCAGTCACTCAGTCCTGTCAGACTTTTTGCGACCCCATGGACTGCAGTACTCCAGGCTTCCCTGTCCATCACCAATTCCCGAAACTTGTTCAAACTCATGTTCATTGAGTCCGTAATGCCACCCAACCATCTCATCCTCTGTTGTCCCCTTCTCCTCCTACCTTCAATCTTACCCAACATCAGGGTCTTCCAATGAGTCAGTTCTTTGCATCAGGTGGCCAAAGTATTGGAGTTTCAGTTTCAGCATCAGTCCTTCCAATGAATATTCAGGACTGATTTCCTTTAGGATTGACTGGTTTGATCTCCTTCGACTATGGAAAAATCATAGCTTTGATTATATGAACCTTTGTCAGTAAAGTGAAAAAGTGAAGTCATTCAGTTTTGTCTGACTCTTTGCGACATCTCTTTTTAATATGCTGTCTAGGTTTGTCATAGCTTTTCTTCCAAGGAGCAAGCGTCTAGACCCAGTTGTTTCATGGAATGTCCTCTTCTCAACCTATTACAATCAGACTCCTGCCTCCACTGCTCCAGCGAAATTGCTTGATAAATGTCATTGTTCCATTAATTCTAAAATTCCAAGGACAGCAAACCATACCATCATTTTCTGTACCACTAAGATATGCAGAGTACACCATGAGAAATGCTGGACTGGATGAAGCACAAGTTGGAATCAAGATCACTGGGAGAAATATCGGTAACCTCAGATATGCAGATGACACCACCCTTATGGCAGAAAGTGAAGAGGAGCTAAAGAGCCTCTTGATGAAAGTGGAAGAGAAGAGTGAAAAAGTTGGCTTAAAACTCAACATTCAGAAAATGAAGATCATGGCATCTGGTCCCATCACTTCATGGGAAATAGATGGGGAAACAGTGGAAACAGTGGCTGACTTTATTTGAGGGGGCTCCAAAATCACTGCAGATGGTGACTGCAGCCATGAAATTAAGACATCTGCTCCTTGGAAGAAAAGTTATGACCAACCTAGACAGCGTATTTAAAGCAGAGACATTACTTTGCCAACAAAGGTCCATCTAGTCAAGGCTATGGTTTTTCCAGTAGTCATATATGGATGTGAGAGTTGGACTATAAAGAAAGCTGAGTGCCAAAGAATTGATGCTTTTGAACTGTGGTGTTGGAGAAGACTCTTGAGAGTCCCTTGGACTGCAAGGAGATCCAACCAGTCCATTCTAAAAATCGGTCTTGGGTGTTCATTGGAAGGACTGAAGGTGAAGCTGAAACTCCAATACTTTGGCCACCTGATGGGAAGAACTGACTCATTTGAAAAGACCCTGATGCTGGGAAAGATTGAAGGTGGGAGAAGAAGGGGCAACGGAGGATGAGATGGTTGGCTGGCATCACGGACTCAATGGACATGAGTTTGAGTAAACTCCGGAGGTCAGTAGGTGATGGACAGGGAGGCCTGGTGGGCTGCAGTCCATGGGGTCGCAAAGAGTCGGACATGACTGAACGACTGAATGGTATTGAACTGAGTGCCCTGTTTCTGTCCTCTCCCTTCTCAAGACTCTTCCGTCTGGACTTTGACGCAGTCCTTCCTGGCTCCCCTAGCTCTACCTGTACTTCTACATCTGTTGGACTTCTCCTCGTTCTGTGGACTCTATTTCTATGCTAATTCTCCCCTTGCCGCCCCACACTGGCTGTGCTCTCTATCGCTTCCGCCTCCTTCCCACCTTCTGCTCCCACCTAACTGTAAACCCTGAACTAGGTGAATCAGACCTTCTCCCTAAGGGCCCTGAGGTGGCACGGGAAACTCAGGGAGATGCCCTGCCGGCACTCAGGATTTGAGGACCAGGGCTCAGGAGAGAGTTGTTGGCCAGGTGTGTAGGTTTAGACAGACTCAACTTCAGCGCAAGCGCACACGGTTTGGGACCGACCGCCTATCAACATAGAGCGGAGATGAGAAAGGGGCAGCAAGTTAGAAACCTGGCGGACAACCTCCTTAGATTTAGGAGCAGAAGTAAGAAGAGGAACTGTCACAGACGGAGTCGGAGAAGAAGAGGAAACCTGGAAAAAGAGGAGTCTGTGGGGCTGCACGCGGCAGAGATGTCAGGGAGGGTGGGGAACGGGAACAGGGACCGTGATCTGCTGGACAGGCTCCTCTATGAAACAGGAGATGAGGGTAAATGTAGAAGGGAGGGACCGGGGCTTCCGTGGGCGCACAACCCAAAACCTGCAGGGGTCAGAGTCCGCGTCTGCGCCAGCCCCGCAGGCCGTAGCCCGCGTCTCCTCGTCGCCCCCTGGTGGTGGGAGGATGGAGCATGTGTCCCTGCGCCGCGGCCGCCCGAGTCCCCGCCAGCTTGCAACAGGATTGCTCAGTGTAGCCTGAGGCTCCCGGAGGCTGAGCCCGCGTGGTGTTAAAGGCTGCGTCTGTTTGGTCTTGAGGGTCCGGCCAACCAGGGATCGATTTTCTCCCCACCTGACGTTTCTTGTTGCTGCTGCTGCTAAGTCGCTTCAGTCGTGTCCAACTCTGTGCGATCCCATAGACTACCAGGCTTCCCTGTCCCTGGGATTCTCCAGGCAAGAACGCTGGAGTGGGCTGCCATTTCCTTCTCCAATGCATGAAAGTGAAAAGTGAAAGTGAAGTCGCTCAGTCGTGTCCGACTCTTCGACACCCCATGGACTGCAGCCCACCAGGCTCCTCCATCCATGGGATTTTCCAGGCAAGAGTACTGGTGTGGGGTGCCATTGCCTTCTCCGTGACGTTTCTTCAGTTCAGTTCAGTCGCTCAGTCGTGTCCGACTCTTCGCGACCCCATGGACTGCAGCCTACCAGGCTCCTCCGTCCATGGGATTTTCCAGGCAAGAGTACTGGAGTGGGGTGCCAGTGCCTTCTCCATGACGTTTCTTAACCTCACACAAATACTGTGTTAGCTGCTGCTCTTTAAAAATACAGTAGAAAACAAAATTCTGTAAAGCAATTATCCTTCAATTAAAAAAAAATTTTTTAAAGAAATATTTACCAAAAAAAAAACCAGTTATCACACGATTCTTCTGCTTTGAACATTCTCGTGGCTACCCCATCGCTCTTGCGATAAGACCAAGCTTCCCACCATGGCCCAAAGCTCCTGAGTGGTCAGGTCCCTACCTCTGGCCTCCCAGCACTTCGCTGCCCTGTTCTGAGCATCCCTGCTGCTCAAGCTCCCTTCTGCCTCAGGGATTTTGCTCCCACTGTTCCCTCTGCCTGGACCACTGCCCTCTCTTCCACCCAGGTGACTTCAGTTAGCCGCTAGAGCCCCTCCTAGCCTCCCAAAAGAAGGCTCCCTGAACCCGCACCAAACTAGGTCATTTGCTGTTCTCACTCTTCAGGGCCCTGTGCTTCTCCACACATTTTACAGTGGAATAGTTAATGTTTAGTAGTTATCGTTCCTGCTAGGAGCTGGCTCTCTGTTAAGAGGGGCTTGGTGGCTTATTAATGGCTTTCGTGGTCCCAGCCGCACTGACAGCACCTTGGTACATAAATATTCATTGAAGGATTTTGCTAACAAGCCACCCATGCTATGGTAATAAACTCCAGATCTCAGTGGCTTTAAACAACCAACGGTTGGTTTATTGCTTATTAAGACTGCAGTTCATGGAGGACTGTCTGGAAGTTTTCTTTCTCCTTCAGGCTCTGTGTCCACTGAGGGTGAGCTGGGGGCCCATTTCCATCCTCCTCACTCAGGGATTCAGGTTTACTCAGAAGCCACCACGAGGGGTGTCACAGGCTGCCCCAGGCATCAGGAAGGAAAGAAAGAAGTGGAAATTGCACACCAGCCCTTAAAGTTCCCACCTTGGATGACCCAGGTTGCATCTCTCATTTTATTGGTTAAGGTAAGTCACAGTGGCCACACCTACCTTTAAAAGAGTTCAGTTCAGTTCAGTCACTCAGTGGTGTCTGACTCTTTGCAACCCCATGAATCACAGCACACCAGGCCTCCCTGTCCATCACCAATTCCCGGAGTCTACTCAAGCTCATGTCCATCAAGTCAGTGATGCCAACCAGCTATCTCATCCTCTGTCGTCCCCTTCTCCTCCTGCCCCCAATCCCTCCCAGCATCAGGGTCTTTTCCAATGAATCAACTCTTCGCATGAGGTGGCCAAAATATTGGAGTTTCAGCTTTAGCATCAGTCTTTCCACTGAACACTCAGGACTGATCTCCTTCAGAATGGATTGGTTGGATCTCCTTGCAGTCCAAGGGACTCTCAAGAGTCTTCTCCAACACCACAGTTCAAAAGCATCAATTCTTTGGTGCTCAGCTTTCTTCACAGTCCAACTCTCACATCCATACATGACCACTGGACAAACTATAGCCTTGACTAGACGGACCTTTGTTGGCAAAGTAATGTCTTTGTTTTTCAACATGCTATCAACATGCTAACTTTCCTTCAAAGAAATAAGCGTCTTTTAATTTCATGGCTGCAATCACCATCTGCAGTGATTTTGGAGCCCCCCAAAATAAAGTCTAACACCACAATACCCAACATACCCCAGAGGAAAACCAGAAATATTTGCTGGACAGCACTATTAGTAACCATTATAGTAACTATTGTATTAGTGCGTTACTTTTGTAAGAAATAGAAAGGACTCAGAAAACAATTAAAATGGAAATAAAGCTGAGAGACAAGTGGTACTGGGTATCTGGTTAAAGAAATGTGTCCTCAAGATGCTGCATCTATACACCCAGGTTGTTTTTTTTTTTTTTTTAATATTTATTTATTAGGATGCACCAGGTCTTAGTTACAGCAGACAGGATCTTTAGCTGTGGCATGCAGAACTTTTTGTTTTTAGTTGTGGCATGTGGAACCTAGTTCCCTGACCAGGGATTGAACCCGTGCCCTTGGTGGTGAAAACTTGGGAGTCTGAACCACTTGAGAGTCAACCACTTTTACTTGACATGACCTCTCCTGGTCACCCTCTCCTGGTTGTTACCAGTTCTCCATTGCCCCCATCGTTAAGGTGGGGTACCCAGATTTCCCAGCACAGTGAGACTGTGCCTTTCTGGACATTGGATCATCCTTCCAGGCCAGGACATTAGACATGAGGCTTTTGGGATAGATTCATCCTTCATTTAAATAGCTCGAGGCGTGATTTAGTCACTGTGGGAAAGTTTGGCGGTTCCTCAAAAAGTTAAACATAGAATTACCATATGATCCAGCAATTCCACTTCTAGGTATATACCCAAAAGAATTGAAAGCAGGGGACCAGACAGATACTTGTACACCCGTGTTCATAGCATTATTCACAATAACCAAAAGATGGCAAGAATCCAAATGTCCATCAACAGATGAGTGGATCACAAAAAGTGGTCTATACCTACAATGGAATATTAGCCTGAAAAAAGAATGAAATTCTGACACATGCTACAGTGTGGATGAACGTTGAAGACATTACACAAAGTGAAATAAGCCAGAGCCAAAAGGACAAATATTGTAGATTCATTTATATGAGTTATCTAGAATAGGTAAATTTATACTGACAGTGACAGACTTTATTTTCTTGGGCTCCAAAATCACTGCAGACTGCAGCCATGAAATTAAAAGACACTTGCTTCTTGGAAGAAAAGTTATGACAAACTAGACAGTATATTTAAAAAGCAGAGACATTACTTTGCCGACATAGGTCCATCTAGTCAAAGCTATGGTTTTTCCAGTAGTCATATATGGAGTGAGAGTCAGACCATAAAGAAAGCTGAGTGCCTAAAAATTGATAGTTTTGAACTGTGGGCTGGAGAAGACTCTTGAGAGCCCCTTGGACTGCAAGGAGATCAAGCCAATCTAAAGGAAACCAATCCTGAATATTCACTGGAAGGACTGATGCTGAAGCTGAAGCTCCAATACTGTGGCCCTCTGATTCCAAGAGCCGACTTATTGGAAAAGACCCTGATGCTGGGAAAGATTGAAGGCAGGCGGAGACGGGGACAACAGAGGATGAGATGGTTGGATGGCATCACCGACTCAATGGACATGAGTTTAAGCAAGCTCCAGGAGATGGTGAAGGACAGGGAAGCCTGGTGTGCTGTGGCCCACGGGGTCGCAAGAGTCAAACACATCTGAGCGTCTGAACAACAGCAATATTAAGAGAAGGTCGAGTAGTGGTTACCAGGGGCTGAGGGGAGGGCAGAATGGGAAGCTGTGTCTAGGGGGTATGGAGTTTCTGTTTGGGATGAAAAAGAATGGATAGTGGTGGTGGGTGTACAACATTGTCAGTGTATTTATTTGTAAATTTATTTTGGCCACACTGCGTGGTATCTTAGTTCACTGATTAAAGATTGAACCCAAGCCTCCTGCAGTGGAAGCATGGAGTTCCCACCATTGGACTGGCAGGGAATTCCCGTGAATGTATTTTATGCCACTAAAGTGTAGACTTAGCAGCAGTTAAAATGATACATGTATTTTACCACAATTTTTTTAAAAATGAAGGATTTTCCTTTTTTGTTGTAGATCTCTGGTAGAGGTGGGAGGGGAAGGCGTATGCAGGGCAGACCTCCCACAGAAGGCTTTCTCTCTCCAGCTGGAGGTGACAGGGGCAGGTCGATCCCCTCCAGGGCCGCGCCCTGGCCGGGCTCCCTCCCCTGGCACATGGCAGCCAGAGTGCTGCGTTTCCCGCGCTGGAGAGAGAACAGGGCCTCTCTGTCCTCCCGCAGGGCTCACCCTCCAGGCCCCCGACATACCCCCTGCCGCAGGGCCCCCCCACTTGCTCTGTGAACGGCCTCCTCCAGTGATTTCAGCCCTGTGTTTTCTCTCCCTGCTTAGCCCGTGAAGTGAGTTAATGATAAGCGAGGCAGAGATGCTGTGAGTGAGAGGCCAGGCTTGCTGCAGCGTCAGCGCAAGCGGAGTGCAGACTGAGGGCCTCTGCCCCCACGGGAGAGGGGGGTCCCGCAGACCGCATCTTCTAGGGCCGCCTGGTCTCTGGCTTCTGGGGCACCAGTCACCATCGTACTTGCCACAAAAGGTCAGCAGGAGAGCTAGAAACAGCACCGTCCACCCGCCTGGGTCCACCCTTTGACTGTGGGAACTGAACTGGCAAGAGTCACTTGATCTCTTCTCCGGCTCCCTGTGCCCTCCACCTTGACCTCTTCAGCAGCGTGTGGGCTTCTGTTCCGTAAGATTGTTGAGCTCAACAGCACTGCTGCCGTCAACCTCCAAGAACGCAGCAAGGCGACAAAGGCAGCCTGTTGCTGCAGTACAGCCAGGCTGTGTGTGTGTGTGCGTCTGTGTGTGTCTGTGTGCCACCACCACATGGGCATAGAAGGAAATCACTGTCTAATCGGATCTGATATGGAGTGTGAAGGTGTGGCTGCTTATTGACCTTGAGAATCAATTGAGAGACAATGAAAGGAGGGGAAAGAGTTACCCTGGGGGCAGTAGTGGGTGGAAGAATCTCTTTGCCCAGCTTTGCTTTGTTTGATGGATCAGCTTAAGTTCCCCTGCTGGTTTCAGCCTCTGGTCCAAATGAAGAGGCTTACTGACAAGTCCTTTCCTTGGATAACGAGTCCGGCTTACCACCGTGCCCTCCAGAGCCACCAGGTGCGGTAGAAGTCTGCCTGTCCTCCCCACTGCCCCAGGTCTTTGCCTCTTCCCCAGATCCCTCTATTCACTGGTCCTACTGGAGGGTCCCAGCGTCTCCCAAGAGCCCCTAAGTTGACCTCAGTCCCTTGCAGGCTCCATGGATGAACAAGGGATGCCAAATGCCTGTCCAGTCTCTCCATGGGACTTGCCACCATCACTGCTGGGGTCAGCCTCGCCCAGAATGGTCTCCAGCTGCTCTCAGACACAGAAAACTCTTTGGGGCATTAACTGCTTGTTATGGTGTGACTGTGTCCCCTGCCCCCCAGTACATATGTTGAAGCCCTAACCCCTAATGTGACATATTTGGATATGGGAACTTTGCAAAGTAATTAGGGTTAAGTGAGGTCATGAAGGTGAGGTCCTGGTACAATAAGATTGGTATCCTTATAAGAAGAGACACCAGGGAATTCCCTGGCAGTCCAGTGGTTAGGACTTTACCAGGGCCAGGGCTAAATCCTTGGTCAGGGAACTAAGGTCCTACAAGCTGCATGGAGTGGCCAAAAAAAAAAGAAAACAATAGGGAGACTCCTCAAAAAATTAATAATAGAGCTATCCTATGATCCAACGAGCCCACTGCCCTTGCTGGCACCTTTGTCTTGGACTGCCCAGCCTCCAGAACTGGGAGAAATAAATTTCTGTTGTTTAAACCACCCATTTATTGATTTATTGGCTGCATCGCACAGCATGTGGGATCTTAGCTCCCTGACCAGGGATCAAACTCGTGTCCCCTGTGTGAGAAGGAGGAGGCTTAACCACTGGACCACCAGGGAAGTCCCCAAACCACCATTTTCTTATGGCCCCCCCAAGCGGGCTAATACACTACTCAACCTCCAGTCCAGAAAACTCTTAGGACACTGCCTTTTAAAAATTGTATTAACATTATTGTAACAGCATTACATTAATCATAAGGGAAGAAAAATTAGTAACCTGATTCTCCCATACTGATATAGCAGTTTAGATTCAACCAAAACTATTGATTAGCTCATGTATGTTAGGCACCAGCTAGGTATTGGGGATACCAAGAGGAATCAGGCTTGACTCCTATTCTTTTTACATATTTTTCCCTGTCTTTCCAGGCCCTTTGCAGAGTCAATTCATTGTTTACACAATTTTAATTACAGAATATATTTTATTAAATATATTAAAATATTTTAATTTTTAAATATATTGAAAACATTTTATATTCTGCTTTTCACTAACCATAAACATTTTAAAAAGATAAAACATTGCCATAGTCTTAGGTGAAGGTTAATTTTCAGCAGCTGAACTTAGTATATGTGTTGAATTACAAAATTTTAACTGCTGGTTTCATCTTCGTAGCTGTCTGTTAATGGCTGCATGATATTATGTTTCATTGATGTACTATAATTTACCTGAAGATCCAGTATAGTGGGACACTGATGTTGCTTCCAGCTTTTGCTATGATATATAATGCCGAATGAATGCCTTTTTGTGTCTAGGTTCATTTTAAATAATTTTCTTAGAGTAGGTTCCAATGAATGAGCGTATTGGGTCAAAAATTGAAATCTTTTTATGGAGCCCCTTGGTGTTTTAGGGACCATCTTGTTTCCCAGAGGACCAGGAGTTGATACACGGGGCAATGAATTCTATCTACCAGGGCAGGAGTGGCAAAGTGGTAAGGCAGAAGAGCCGGCACACAGGGAATGACCTGTTTCTACAGGGTCTCCATGCTGCCACCTGCTGCTGAGTTTGCACAGATGAACAACGGGCCTTGGTCTGAGGATGTCTTTGTAGCGCAGGTTTACTTGGCTTGGTGAGCAAGTGCATGGGTAGTGGAGCAAGACACTTGAAATCAAATTCCAGCTCCACTGGGTAGTTAGCGTGTGACTTGGGTCAAGTTGTCTGATATCTGTGGCTCTGTTTTCTCTTTCATAAAATGAAAGATTAAAAACAATTTACATAAAAATAGGTCTTAGTTGTGACAATACACGAAAGAGACCTAGAAGGACAAACGGTGAACTGCCTGTGGTTATGGATGACTTTGGTTTTTGCTTTTTGTGTTTTTTGGTTTCCTATTATGCACATGTTAACTTCTAAGTAACAAATGTTATTTTAAAAACCTTAAAAACAATGTACGTCATAGGGTATTATGAAGATTAAATGAGATAATACATGTCATGTGTTTCTCCATGTGCCTGCCCAGCACGTGGTAAGCACTCAATACATGTTAGTTATGGGAATAGGACTAATTAAAGAATGTGTCACAGCCTGCTGTTCAGACCGTGGGGCTGGTGTCTGCCTTCAGGTTTGTTCCCACACACAGATCCTCTGAAATGACTTAAAATTCTCAGCTGAAACTTAATTCCATCAGAATGGAAAGCTTATAAGTCAAGTCAATTAACAGATAGCACTGTGCAGAGAGTTCTGAAGATTCAAGAGTTATGTCCTTGAACTCAGAGGGCTTACATTTTCCAAACATTCAGCTAGGAAAGAAAGGATAAACGCACAAACCTTGGGTCTGAACTAGCCCCTGAAATAGCACTGCCTGGTCACCCGTGGGTCTCCGGGTCGGGCTGGAGGAGTAGAGTGAAGCATGGCTTGGGGCATGAGCACAATTGTGGGGCAGGAGTGACAAATTTGTCTTCAAGGCTGAGGGTTGGAATATGCATTTGAAACTAATCTACTTACCAAAGAGCAACAATGAATAGAGCAACTGCATCTTAAAAAAAAAAATACATCTTTTCTTTAAAACACAATTCAGAGGACAAATAAAGTGACCCTCTAGTGGTCTCTAGGATCCGCTGACTGAGGACCGCATCCTTCCATTGGTCAACTATCTGAGCTCTGCTGAAGCTGTCCCTGTGGACGTGGGTTTTGCTTTTTACAAGTCACAAATAGAAGCACCACAAGACTGGCTGTGTTTGAAATCATTCCTGTTCTCATGGTAACTAATGGTCCGTCAGCACTGAAATATATAAAAGGCCCCTGGGCAGCGTGAAGATGTTACTACGACAACTGGAATGTGGAGTATACATTTTTAAAGGCGTGTGGGAGGGTCCAATTCCACTCCACTTTCTTCAAGAAAGCCTGCGTAGGATGAGTCAGGCGCTTCAGAAAGCAGGGGTTCCCTGGGGCCCCAAGTCTGAGTGTGCTCCATCACAGCTGGGAGATGGGAGACGAGAGAGGGTCGACTCCAGGATTCTGTGAAACCACCTCAGAGAAACGCGGCTCTCTATCAGAAATCCCACAAAGATATCCTTGTGTTGGGGAACAGGCAGGATTAAGGACGTTAGAGGTGAACTCTAGACTTCCAGCCTTCTTGGAATTTGTTGAGAAAAGATAACCAGGGAAAAATCAGCTTACTTTTTAAAATGTCCATTCTTAAAGAAATAAATAAGTAAACTGTCCATTCTCCACAGTTTGGAATGTACAGGTGCTACCAGGAACTTGAAAAGCATGTAATATTTCCCTTTTCCTCTGAGAATGTGGCTTTATTTCTCATCCTGGGCCTAACAGAGCTGTACGTGGGTCCTGGTCCCACAGGAACACATTCAGTGGACACGTATGGCTTCAGTCTCTGAAATGACTTAAAATTCTCAGCTGAAACTTAATTCCATCAGAATGGAAAGCTTATAAGTCAAGTCAATTAACAGATAGCACTGTGCAGAGAGTTCTGAAGATTCAAGAGTTATGTCCTTGAACTCAGAGGGCTTACATTTTCCAAACATTCTAGGAAAGAAAGGATAAACGCACAGACCTTGGGTCTGAACCAGCCCCTGAAATAGCACTGCCTGGTCACCCGTCGCCGGCCTCCTGTGTGTGGCAGAGCGTCTCACGGTCTGTGTCCTGGGGCCTCAGAGGCCACCTGCAGCCTAAGCAATGAGGCTCACCCAGTCTGGCCAGGTCCCCGCTCAGCCGGAGTGACCTGGCTTTGCCTCAGTGTCTCCCTGCTGTTCCCTGAAATGTCTCCTTCGCACAGTCACTTCTGGTCTGGTCGTCTCTGTACCACGTGTTGAGCATCGCCCAGGCACCGGCCATAAGAAGGTCTGGGTAGAGCCAGGAAAGCTGCGTTTGCTGCTGGAGCGGCCTCTGGGTGATGGAGCACACAGAGCTGGAGCTAAAGTAGGGGAGCTTCTCTAACAGGACGCTCTCGGGCACAGAGGGGGGAAGTAATTTACCCGTGGTCACACAGCAGTACCTGAGGACCAGGTCTAACTCAGGTCAGGTCTGTCTGATGCCAAAGCTCCAGTCCATCCCCTACTCCATCCTGTAGAACAGGGGGAAAGGCAGGTCTCCCCACCTCAGGCTAAATGCGGGGACCCGGCTGGGCACACCCTACTTTCACATCCCCATCTTGGCTCGCGTGCTCTACCCCATTGGCTGGGGAACTTGGAAAGGGTACAGTCCCTGCAAAGACGCACAGATGCTCTGGCATGTTCTGACGTTCTGCTTTTAAAAAAAATAATAATTTTGTGTTGGTTGTGCTGGGTCTTCACTGCTGCTTGGGCTACTCTCTAGCTGTGGCAAGTGGGCTTCTCGTTGTGGTGGTTTCTCTTGTTATGGAACCTGGGCTCCAGGGTGCAGGGTCTTCAGTAGATGCAGTGCGTGGGTTCAGTACTTGCCCTCAGTTCATGGGCTCTAGAGCACAGCCTTGACAGTTGTGGTGCATGGACTTAGTTGCTCCAAGGCATGTGAGATCTTCCCAGACCCGGGATCGAACATATATCTCCTGCAGTGGCACAGAGTGACCAGGGAAGCCGTTGCTTTTTTTTTTTTTTAATATTTATTTGGCTTTGTCAGGTCTTAATTGCAACTTGTGGGATCTAGGTCTCTTACCAGGATTCGAATACAGGCTCTCTGCTTTGGGAACTCAGTCTTAGACACCGGACCACCAGGGAAGTCCCTGACATTCTGCTGTTTATGTTCTGTATTTTATAATGCTGTGACATCTTGGGACCTTGTAGACCTGGGGTGGGATGGGGACTGCCCTTCCCAAGGTTAACAACATTCTAGAAATAGTGAACAGCTTGCCCGTGAGTGTGACGTGCCTCTCCTCTTGGGAACTGTGGGTAGCAAACTTTTATCAATGGCAGTCGTCTCCTGATGTGTCAGCCTCATCACAACTGAGTAAAAGCAAAATCCTGGGTTCATTTTGAAATTGAGGGAAGAAGAGGGACAGTTCATGGCAGCGCCCTCTCTCCCACTCAGGGGAGAAAATTCATCCTCCTACGACCAGCCTCAGCCTCTCCTCTCTGGTCTTCCTCTGGTTCCTGCCTCCCCCGCCCCGTGAAGCCCACAGGCCAGGTCTGGGTTTAGGGAAAAGCCAGGCTGGGCCCCAGTCAGGACCAACCTTGACTTTATTTCCCCTATTTTCCTTTTTTCTCACACCAGCTCCTGCTGAATCTACCCCAGGCTCTAGGGCAGGTAGAGGGGACACACATTTGCCTCCAGAATGTTTTCTGGCCACAGGGTGTGAAAACTCCTCCGTGTGAAGTTGGTTCTCTTGACATTGTGTGTTTGGCAGGCTCGGTGTGAGGCAGCAGGAGAAGGGGTTGCCTGGGCAGGGACGAGGCCAGGAATATGGGAGGCTGTTCTGCTCTCATTGTTGTTGTTCAGTCACCAAGTCGTGTCCGACTCTTCTCAATCCCATAGATGGCAGCACGCCAGGCCTCCCTGTCCCCCACCATCTCCTGGAGTTTGCCCAAATTCATCTCCATTGCATTGGTGACGCCATCCAATCATCTCCCATTACTCACTGCCTTCTAAGCTCTCCAGGCCCTGGCAGAATGGTCAGGCAGCTTTCTAACCCCGGGACACTCAGGCCCCAGTGACCTTAGAGGCTCTTGAGGACCATCCATGTGATATTTACATGAACAGTGCTGAGAAGAAGCCTTGGACACAGTAGCCTCTCTGCCCTTCTTCAGTGCAAGACTGATGGGCGGTTTACTCCCACACATCACACTCTACAAGAAGAACGTGGCAGAATAGGCAAAACTCCCCCAAAATGAAACTAGCGTTACTTTCCAGGATAAAAATTAAGAATTAAAAATGTGACTGAAGACATTGACCAATGAGAGAAAGCAAATAACACAAAGCATTTGCCATAAGGAGTGACTGAAAAGTTGGGGCCACCCACAGAGCGGTGGAGGTGACCAGACCAGATGCTCAAGGAGGTGCCGGATGAGCCTGCCCCAGAATGTCTGTTCCGTGTGGCCACACCCAGCTACAGGGGGCCCGGGAGAGCGAGTGTCTGGGCTTGCAGCATCTGCCCTGGCAGTCAGGCTCTGAACCCCCGAGGATGAGGAATGGCCGGCCCAGCCCAGGGGAAAGGTTTTCAGGAGCCCAAGAGGAATGACAGACGCCCATAGAACCCACTTCTCTGACTGCTTTGCAGCAAGGTAATTCATTCTCCCCAATTCTTACACTTTGAAAGTGCTTTGCACGGACACAGTGACACTACCCCTTGTTTAATCAAGAGTGTGTGCATTCCTCCCATCCCCCAGAAAGGAAAGCCAACCCAGAATATTGTCAGTGCCCACTTCTGCCTCTGGACCAGGATTTTTGGGTGGTGCCACCGTCCACTACATCCTGAGATAGAACCTCTAACCCAGTGGTCTCAACCTTCTTCCACCTCAAGGCCTCTTTGTAAAGCATATACTTTGTAGCATTCCTTTTGCTACCCTGAAAATGAAAATCAGAAGTAAAATATCCTAACTATACACACAAGCTGGAATCAAGATTGCCAGGAGAAATATCAATAACCTCAGATATGCAGATGACACCACCCTTATGGCAGAAAGTGAAGAGGAACTAAAAAGCCTCTTGATGAAAGTAAAAGAGGAGAGTGAAAAAGTTGGCTTAAAGCTCAACATTCAGAAAACGAAGATCATGGCATCCGGTCCCATCACTCCATGGGAAATAGATGGAGAAACAGTGAAAACAGTGTCAGACTTTATTTTGGGGGGNTCACTCTCCGCTTTCACTTTCATCAAGAGGCATCTTAGTTCCTCTTCACGGGAAATAAAAGAGTAACCGCTTCCAATGTGGAAACAGTGTCAGACTTTATTTGGGGGGGCTCCAAAATCACTGCAGATGTTGACTGCAGCCATGAAATTAAAAGACGCTTACTCCTTGGAAGAAAAGTTATCACCAACCTAGATAGCATATTGAAAAGCAGAGACATTACTTTGCCGACTAAGGTCCGTCTAGTCAAGGCTATGGTTTTTCCTGTGGTCGTGTATGGATGTGAGAGTTGGACTGTGAAGAAGGCTGAGCGCCAAAGAATTGATGCTTTTGAACTGTGGTGTTGGAGAAGACTCTTGAGAGTCCCTTGGACTGCAAGGAGATCCAACCAGTCCATTCTGACGGAGATCAGCCCTGGGATTTCTTTGGAAGGAGTGATGCTAAAACTGAAACTGCAGTACTTTGGCCACCTCATGCGAAGAGTTGACTCATTGGAAAAGACTCTGATGCTGGGAGGGATTGGGGGCAGGAGGAGAAGGGGACAACAGAGGTGAGATGGCTGGATGGCATCACTGACTCGATGGACGTGAGTCTGAGTGAACTCCGGGAGTTGGTGATGAACAGGGAGGCCTGGCGTGCTGCGATTCATGGGGTCGCAAAGAGTCGGACACGACTGAGCGACTGAACTGACTGATTGCTTGTTTACTGCTCCTCCTTTCTCTATATAGATCTGAGGTTCTAACCTATATTGTTTTCTTTCTCTCTAAAGAACTTCTTTTAATACTTCTTGTATGGCAGGTGTACTAGGAACACAGTCACTTGGTTTTTGTTTGCCTGAGAAAGTCTTTATCTCTCCTTCACTTTTGAAGGATAATTTTGCAGAGCAGAGAATTCAAGGTTAATAATTTTTTTCTTTCAGTACTTTATTTTGCTCTGTTCTCTTCCTGCTTACATAGTTTCTGAGGAAATTTTGGATGTAATTCTTGTCTTTGTTCTTCTATAGCTATTTTTTCCTCCCTGTAGCTACTTTCAGGATTTTCTCTTTATTTTTTATTTTCTTTAGTTTGAAAATAATATTCCTCTATGTAGCTTTTGGGCATTTATCCTGCTTGTTCTTCTCTGAGTTTTCTAGATCTGGGTTTCAGTTCAGTTCAGTTCAGTCACTCAGTTGTGTCTGACTCTTTGAGACCCCATGAACCACAGCACGCCAGGCCTCTCTGTCCATCACCAACTCTCAGAGTTCACCCAAACCTATGTCCATTTAGTTGGTGATGCCATCCAACCATCTCATCCTCTGTCGTCCCCTTCTCCTCCTGCCCTCAATTTTTCCCAGCATCGGGGTCTTTTCAAATGAATCAGCTCTTTGCATCAAGTGTCCAAAGCATTGGAGTTTCAGCTTCAACATCAGTCCTTCCAATGAATATTCAGGATTGATTTCCTTTAGGATGGACTGGTTGGATCTCCTTGCAGTCCAAGGAACTCTCAAGAGTCTTCTCCAACACCACAGTTCAAAAACATCAGTTCTTCGGAGCTCAGCTTTCTTTATAGTCCAACTCTCGCATCCATACATGACCACTGGAACTGGGTTTGCTGTCTGATAATAATTTGGGGAAATTCTCAATTGTTGTTTTAAATATTTCTACAGTTCCTCTATCTCTTACTTCTCATACTGTTATTCTCATTATGTATACATTTCATCTTCTGTAGTTGTCCCATAGTTTTTATATATTTTGTCCTGTTTTTTAGTCTTTTTGGGGGGGGGGGGGTTGGAGGTTTCTATTGATACATCCTCAATCTCAAAGATTCTTTCTTCAGCTATATACATTCTACTAATGAGCTCATCAAAATCATTCTTTATTTTTGTACAGTGTTTCAACTTCCAGCATTTCTTTACTGCTCTTTCTTAGGAATTCTGTCTACATTGATAAGCTGTTTTTGCTTGCTATACATCTTTACTCATAGAGCCCTTAGCATTGTTGTTTTTGTTGCTTAGTTGCTAAGTCATGTCCAACTTTTTTGTGACCCCATGGACTATAGCCTCTCAAGGTCCTGTGTCCATGGGATTTCCCAGGCAAGAATACTAGAGTGGGTTGTCATTTACTTTTCCAGGGGATCTTCCCAACCCAGACATCCAATGTGTGTCTTCTGCATTGGCAAATGGATTCTTTAGCACTGAGCCACCAGGGAAGCCCAGCCCTTAGCATATTAATCATAACGGTTTTAAATTCTCAGCCTGATGATTTCAACATCCCTGCCATGTCTGCTTCTGACAATACAGACAGTCAGTTTGCTCTTCAAATTGTAATTTTTGCCTTTTAGTATACCTTGTCACTTTTTCTTGATAGAAGGACATGATGGATCAGGTAAAAGCAATTGTTGTAAGTATGCCTTTAGTAATGTGGTGCTAAGATTTGGGGACAGGGAAGGTATGGGAAGAGGGAAAGTGGTCTACAGTCCTATGATTAGGTCTCAGTGTTATAATGAGCCTGTATCTCTAGAGAGCAAACTTCACAGTGTTTCTCAGTCCTCCCCCCTCCACCATTAGGTGGGAAACGATAGTTATAGCTGACAAGAGCTGAGTGTTTCCTTTCTGCCAGGTCAGTTTGGTTCTGCTAATATTCCATCAGGTTAAGCTCTGGTTAACCAGTTTTTTCAGAGACCAGGACTTAAGAAGAACAGAGAGCTCAGGCATATTTCAAAATTGTTTATTTTCCTTCCCCTTTCAATATCATGAGGGGACTTTCTGCACTATTTACTGTGAGACTCCAGTTGAATTCCTGGAGATAAAACTCACAAAAGTGTGTGTGTTGTGGGAGTGGCTCTGATGACTAGATTCCCCTGAAGTTTTTCTCTCTCGTACTGGTCCACATTGAGCATCCAGAAATTCATCAGTTACACTCAACTTTTCTTATCCTGGTGGTACTGGTTCCACTGGCAGTTCTCACTCATGGGTCTCTAGTTCAGAAAGCTGTGACTCCTATATCTGCCTGTCTGTCTCTCCAATCTTAGGGACAATGCTTTGCCCTTTGTCCTCATCTCTACTCAGATCAAGAAGAGTTTTTGATTTTTCAGTCTGTTCAGCTTTTCCCTTGTTAAATAGAATATCAACTTCCAAGCTCTTTACATGCAAAACCAGAAATCCAAACTTTCTTGATTACAACATCCTTCATGAATCAGTAATTTTTAAATAGAATGTCTAAACCAAAAGAAACATCCAACAGTTATGTTTGTTAACTAGATAGGCTCAGACTACTTAATAAATATTTATGTCCCAACATCTTATCAGCCATTTTGAAAAGGAATAACACACAGCAATTGAAATAAAGGTGCTTTTTTTTTTTAAGTAACTGCAATTATTTAGCAAGAGGATGTATAAACCTACAGCACAACTTCTCAAACCTTAAAATGAAATTGAATTCCACCTCCTTCATTTTCTATTTCACATTGATTGCAATATGAATTTGTTTTCTATCACAGCAACCACAAAAAAAAACTCAGCTTTGCAGAGCTATGACATCATCAAAAGGTACATGGCACAATCTAATGTTGAAATAGCAATTTGTTTAAAGCTAGGTGTTTGTGCAGTCTGTCAAACATCAAATATTATTGTGTTCCTTCAAGAATTTAGAGTACCCTACATTGTATCTGGCAAAGGTCAGTTTTCATTCCAATCCCAAAGAGAGACAATGCCAAAGCATATTCAAACTACCACACAATTGCACTCATCTCACACACTAGCAAAGTAATGCTAAAATTCTCCAAGCCAGGCTTCAACAGTATGTAAACTGTGAACTTCCAAATGTTCAAGCTGGTTTTAGAAAAGACAGAGGAACCAGAGATCAAATTGCCAACATCTGCCAGATCATCAAAAAAGCAAGAGGGTTCCAGAAAAACGTCTATCTCTGCTTTATTGACTATGCCAAAACCTTTGACTGTGTGGATCACAATAAACTGCGGAAAATTCTTCAAGAGATGGGAATACCAGACCACCTGGCCTGCCTCTTGAGAAATCTGTATGCAGGTCAGGAAGCAATGGTTAGAACTGCACATGGAATTACAGACTGGTTCCAAATAGGAAAAGGAGTATGTCAAGGCTGTATATTGTCACCCTGCTTATTTAACTTCTATGCACAATACATCATGAGAAATGCTGGGCTGGAAGAAACACAAGCTGGAATCAAGATTGGTGGGAGAAATATCAAGAACCTCAGATATGCAGATGACACCACCCTTATGGCAGAAAGTGAAGAGGAACTAAAAGGCCTCTTTATGAAAGTGAAAGAGGAGAGTGAAAAAATTGGCTTCAAGCTCAACATGCAGAAAACTAAGATCATGCCATCCAATCCCATCACTTCATGACACATAGATGGGGGAACAATCAAAACAATGACAGACTTTTTGTGGGCCAGGTGGGGGGCTCCAAAATCACTGCAGATGGTGACTGCAGCCATGAAACTAAAGGACACTTGCTCCTTGGAAGAAAAGTTATGACCAACCTAGACAGGATATTAAAAAGCAGAGACATTATTTTGCCAGCAAGGGTCCATCTAGTCAAAGCTATAGTTTTTCCGGTAGTCAAGTATGGATGTGAGAGTTGGACTACAAAGAAAGCTTAGCGTCAAAGAATTGATGCTTTTGAACTGTGGTGTTGGAGAAGACTCTTGAGAGTCCCTTGGACTGCAAGGAGATCCAACCAGTCCATCCTAAAGGAAATCAGTCCTGAATATTCATCGGAAGGACTGATACTGAAGCTGACACTCCAATACTTTGGCCACCTGATGTGAAGAACTGACTCATTTGAAAAGACCCTGATGCTGCGAAAGATTGAAGGCGGGAGGAGAAAGGAAAGACAGAGGATGAGATGGTTGGATAGCATCACAGACTGAATGTACATGAGTTTGAGTAAGCTTCGGGAGTTGGTGATGGACAGGGAAGCCTAGCGTGCTGCAGTCCATAGGGTTGCAAAGAGTCGTACACAAATAAGCGACTGAACTGAACTGAACAGTGCATCTGAGGCCTGGTTGCAGTGCCCTGAAAGTGAAAGTGTTGGTCACTCAGTCATGTCTGACTCTTTGAGGTCCCATAGACCTTATGGACAGCGGAGTCTGGTGAGCCATAGTCCGTGGGGTCGCAGAGTCGGACACAGCAGAGCAACTAACCCCTTAGACAGAGCCCTGTAACCAGGCTCGTCTCTCCATGGAATTGGGTAGCCATCCCTTCTCCAGGGGATCTTCTCAACCCAGCAATCAAACCCAGGTGTCTAGCATTGCAGGCAGATTCTTTACATCTGAGCTACCAGGGAAGCCCACAAAGGGATCCATGCTGCCTGAACAGGGACTTGAACCCTGGATCCTCAGGTTAAAAGTCTGATGCTCTACCAGTTGAGCTATTCAGGCAGTGCCCTGGGGGGTTGACAAATGGAACATCTACCCAAAGTAGTCATATGCAATTGTGAACAGTTATGAAACCCAATTAAAATAAATAAACTAATTTTTTTAAGTTATGTGAAATATCTTTATATCATCCTATGAAACGATCTTTAGTATCTTGTTAAGTAAGGTGGAAAGGAAAAAGGTATAAAGCATATTAGCAAAAGAATGCAAAAGATGAATATAAATACATTTTTCTTATGTTAAAAACTGGGAGGAGAAATCAAAATTGTTTCCAAAATTCACCCACAGACACAAGAGGGTGACAGAGTGGAGGATTCTGAGACAAAAGTTAGGTTTTTTTAGCTACATATTGTTTTTTTGCATTTGACTTAGGAAACATATACAAATGTTATATAATTATTAACAATTTTTAAAAACAATTTCTAAAAATAGAAAGCTAAATGAAGCAAATGAACTTAACTGCATATTGATTTTGTATCATAACCACACAGAGAGTAACTACTTCATGTGATTTGAAAACAAAACTAGTACTAAATTATCCAAAGGTTTTAAGAACTACAAAAACATATTAAGCTATTGCCATTTATCACATTCTTGTTGTTAGTGTTGATATTGTTACTCTGAGACTATTTTGTGTGTACTATGGGTTAAAACAAATCAACTTTAATGTTGTTGAGAATTTAACATGAAAGAAAGTAGATACAGATGTAAATAATGTAGGAGTAAAGACAAGCATCTTAGTCCTATAGTTAAGCTGGGAGAGTCAAAATAAGTTCATGAAAATATTTTCTATTTTTCTTGTTATGGTTTCTCAGATACACCCATCATTTAAAAGTGCACATTTAATTTCCAAATACATGGAGTTTCTTAAGTATCTTTTATATTAATTCCTCATTTTGATATTCAGTTCAGTTTAATCACTCAGTCTGTGTCTGACTCTTTGCAACCCCATGGACTGCAGCACACCAGGCCGCTCTGTCTATCACCAACTCCCGGAGTTTACTGAAACTCAAGTCCTTTGAGTCAGTGATGCCATCCAACCGTCTCATCCTCTGTCGTCCCCTTCTCCTCCCACCTTCAGTCTTTTTCAGAATCAGGGTCTTTTCCAGTGAGTCAGCTCTTCACATCAGATGGCCAAAACATTGGAGTTTCAGTTTCAACATCAGTCCTTCCAGTGAATATTCAAGACTGATTTCCTTTAGGATGGACAAGTTGGATCTGCAGTCCAAGGGACTCTCAAGAGTCTTGTCCAATATCACAGTTCAAAAGCATCAGTTTTCATATTAATTTCTCATTTAAATGCTTCTTGTCTGCAATCACCCCCTGTAGTTTTTGTTTTTATTTTTTTGGTCTCCTAACTTGGCTTCCCTGGTGGCTCAGAGGTTAAAGCGTCTGCCTCCAATGCGGGAGACCCGGGTTCGATCCCTGGGTCGGGAAGATCCCCTGGAGAAGGAAATGGCAATCCACTCCAGTATTCTTGCCTGGAGAATCCCATGGACAGAGAAGCCTAGTAGGTTACAGTCCACGGGGTCGCAAAGAGTCGGACACGACTGAGCGACTTCACCTCTTCACCTCAACTTTATTGAGGCTTTCAATGGCTAAGTCAAAGAGCTTTCTTGGTAAATGTCACATAGCACTTGAAAATACGAGGGCTATTTTCAAATATCTTTTGACATTGATTTCTAACATAATCCACAGTGATAAGGGAACAAGCTCTGTATGATTTCAGTACCTTTAGACCGTGAAATTTCTGCACTTCGTTTTATGGCCCTGGATATGTTCCAGTGTCTTCTAGTTTATAGTCTATGGGAACTTGAATAGCATTTGTATCCTCCTGTTGTGTGAAAATTGTTGGTTCATGGTGCTTTTCAGGTCTACTATATCCTTCTACTTTTCTATATATTCATTCTATTAATTTTTGAGAGTCTGATGTTGAAAATCCAACTAAAATCTTAATTTATCTACTCAAAAAAGTTATAACAAATAGTGTAACTGTATGTAACTTTGTTCTATATGTTCTAAGGTCTCTATAAATGCATTATCATACTTCCATAATTTAAAAATAAAAAAATAAAGAGAAAAAATGAGTTCATCAAGTATGTTGTCTTAAAATATACATATGTTTCTTAACTCTAGCCCTAAAGTGGTACCCAGCATCAACCCCAGCCTACAGAGGACAGCCAGTATGACACCATGACTAGTCAATTTCTCTTCTCTTTAGTGAAGACAGTATCTTCTGGGTCCTCCTGGGAAACAGTCAACTGATGGGTTCTCTAGTTTTGTATAATTAGTCCACACCACTCTACCCATTCCTATTAGCCTTTTAAATCACTTTCTCAATCCTCAGCTAAGACAGTCCCAGAATCTGGATTTCATTTATTGTAGATTGTTTTTTCTTCCACAAGCTTCAAGGAACCAACCACCCCAGCAGTGCATTAGTAATGGTTCCAGGCATACTTGTCAGAACATTAAGTCCTGATTCATGGAAGGATAAGCCCAATCAGTGTACTCTCACTTATCCCACTTTATATTCTGTCCCTCAGCTCCAGCACTTTGAAATCCATTCCAAAACATTTTACCTTGCTTTCTGCCAAAATATATTAGCCAGATCTAATTTGGGGTGACTTGGTTTGGGGGTGACTAAGCCCTTTTCCTCCCACAAAATGAACAATAATTTCCAGTTGCCCCATACTGAGACCTAATCTTAGTTATTGGTTTAGAATAGAAGGTTGTAAAGGCAGATCCAAGGAGAGCAAGTGTCATCTTATGAGGTTGCTGCCTCAGATGAGGACTTTGCATGGTATCCAGGCAATGGAGAATGGGGGAGTGGGTCTGTTCTACTGGAAAATTGGGAAACTGAGAGTTGGAGATTTTCAAGTACATCTGTTAGGGGAAACACTGACTGAAACTGCCCACCCTGGCCAGGATCTACAGTAACAATTTGCATGAGCACTTCCTGGTAAGAAGCATGAAATTAACAAGCCACCACCAATCAGAAGAATTCAGGAAAGATCAAAAGGAGACACCAGTCTTTAAGTCCTACCAACCTCTCAGAATCCTTCTCATTGGCAGAGCAGTGCAACACTACCAGGAAGGACCTTGAGTCAGACTGATTGGCCATGACCTGGAAACAAACCTCATCACCGTAAAACCTGAGACTGCAAGCCACGTGGCAGAGGAGTTCTTCCAGTTTCCCTCACCCCACTGTTTTACTCCTGAGAATCTCTTCCCAGTAAAGTCTCTTGCTCTGTCATGACATGTGTCTCCTTGGATAATTCATTTCCAACTGCTACACAACGGAAGGAATGATGCTAAAGCTGAAACTCCAGTACTTTGGCCACCTCATGCGAAGAGTTGACTCATTGGAAAAGACTCTGATGCTGGGAGGGATTGGGGGCAGGAGGAGAAGGGGACGACTGAGGATGAGATGGCTGGATGGCACCACGGACTCGATGGACGTGAGTCTGAGTGAACTCCGAGAGATGGTAATAAACAGGGAGGTCTGGCGTGCTGTGATTCATGGGGTCGCAAAGAGTCGGACACGACTGAGCGACTGAACTGAACTGAACTGAACTGAACTGAACACAACAGCCTACTCTTGGTTCCTGGAAGAGGTTCCTCTTCCTGCAACATATCCACTCAACATCCCTGTCTTACTGCTACATCTCTAGGGCCTCGGCCCTTCCCTAAGGGTCTTGACTTGACTCTAGAAAACTTTATTAGTGGCATATACATAGTCTTCTAACTCTATTAATCTCACAATTAGGTCCAAGGCCTAATTTTCTGTACCACCTTCCCTCTTGCTTCAGAATGTGAGATTCTCTGTAAATATTACCCCAAAGGCCTCTGGCTTTCACACTGTAGCTTAAGTTGATAGTTGATTGACTCGACTCAGTTATTTTCTTTCTTTGGCATTTAATAACAAGCAGCCATATCCAAAATTTTTATGATTATTATTGCCCCTTTACCTCTTAATTACTTGAGAAACTGTATTAACAGTGCATCTTCCCTAGTATTCCTAAGACAGTCAACCGCAGGTCTCACTAACTGTGATGTTACAACATACCAAGCACTGTGTCATCATCACACTTCCATCAGAAACATTAATTACTGTTGCCATCTGGTCAAGCGCTATCCAGTTCCAGAACCCTGGATATATCAACCACAGTTGATATATCAACTGTGTTGTTTGCTGGTCCCCCCAGAAGCAAGTACTGATTAAAGCATTCAGTGCAAGTAGTTTATCTGTGAGGTGATCCTAGGAAATACCAGTACAGAAGGGGTGTAAGTTAAGAAAGAAAAAGAAACTGTGGTCTGGTACTGGAGATGGAGGAAGGCTAAAATGTCATTAAAATAAAAAGTTAAGTGTCCTCAGAAAAAGAACTACTTTGATTTCAATAGAAAGTAAAGGGAAAAATCAAAAGGGGGGGAAAGAGAATAAAAGAAGTTTTATTTAATTCCAAAACTATTTGATTTTAAAACCATAAAGTAAAAGAAGTTATTAATGATTTTAAAAGCCTTTTCTAATGTACTTTATATCATTTTATTAATTTTCAAGGTCTAAATTGTATTAGTCAGTGATGCAGCCTCTAGGCTATGCATATCCTAAAACCGTGTTACCATTTTTTAAGATTCTATTGTGATGTTTGCTGTAAGATTGGCAATATTTAAATAATTCTGGCCTGCAGCAATCATTGCAAGCTGTGAATTTATTAAATTTGAAAAGACGCAGGCGAAGATTCATTTTTTAAATTAATTTATTTTTTATTGAAGGATAATTGCTTTACAGAATTTTGCTGTTTCCTGTCAAACCTCAACATGAATCAGCCATAGGTATACATATATCCCCTCCTTTTTGAAACTCCCTCCCATCTCTCTCTCTCTCCCCATCCCACCCCTCTAGGTTGATACAGAGCCCCTCTTTGAGTTTCCTGAGTCATACAGCAAATTCCCGTTGGCTATCTATTTTATATATGGTAATGCAAGTTTCCATGTTACTCTTTCCATACATCTCACCCTCTCCTCCCCTCTCCCCATGTCCATAAGTCAATTCCCCAAGTCTGTTTCACCACTATTGCTCTGTAAATAGATTCTTTGGTACCATTTTTCTAGATTCCATATGTATGTGTTAGAATACAGTATTTATCTTTCTCTTTCTGACTCATTTCACTCTGTATAAGAGGTTCTAGGTTCATCCACCTCATTAGAACTGACTCAAATGTGTTCCTTTTTTATGGCTGAGTAATATTCCATTGTGCATATATACCAAAAATTCTTTATCTATTCATCTGTTGATGAACCTCTAGATTGCTTCCATGTTCCAGCTATTGTAGATAGTGCTACAATGAATGGGATACACGTGTCTCTTTCAATTTTGGTTTCCTCAGGATATAAGCTTAGGAGTGGGATTGCTGGATCATACGGTGGTTTTATTCCTGGATTTTAAAGGAATCACCATGCCATTTTCCATAGTGGCTGTATCAATTTTATGTTCCCACCAACAGTGTAATAGCATTCCTTTTTCTCCACACCCTTTCCAGCCTTTGTTGATTCTAGATTTTTGAAGAGGGCCATTCTGACAGAGAGGAGCAACCCCACATCCAAGGAGTGGTGGCTGCGTGGGCACAGGAGGGTCAAGAGGAGCTACTCCATGTTCAAGGTCAGGAGGGGTGGTGGTGAGGAGATACCCCTAGTCCAAGGTAAGGAGCAGCGGCTGCACTTTGCTGGACCAGCCGTGAAGAGATACCCACGTCCAAGGTAAGAGAAACCCAAGTAAGATGGTAGGTGTTGCAAGAGGGCATCAGAGGGCAGACAACTGAAATCATAATCACAGAAAACTAGCCAATCTAATCACACTAGGACCACAGCCTTGTCTAACTCAATGAAACTAAGCCATGCCCTGTGGGGCCACCCAGGACAAGTGGGTCATGGTGGAGAGGACTGACAGAATGTGGTCCACTGGAGAAGGTAATGGCAAGCCACTTCAGTATTCTTGCCTTGAGAACCCCATGAACAGTATGAAAAGGCAAAATCATAGGATACTGAGAGAGGAACTCCCCAGGTCGGTAGGTGCCCAACACACTACTGGAGATCAGTGGAGAAATAACTCCAAAAAGAATGAAGGGATGGAGCCAAAGCAAAAACAATACCCGATTGTGGATGTGACTGGTGATAGAAGCAAGGTCCAATGTTGTAAAGAGCAATGCTGCATAGGAACCTGGAATGTTAGGTCCATGAATCAAGGCAAATTGGAAGTGGTCAAACAAGAGATAGCAAGAGTGAACATCAACATTCTAGGAATCAGCAAACTAAAATGGACTGGAATGGGTGAATTTAACTCAGATGACCATTATATCTACTACTGCGGGCAGGAATCCCTCAGAAGAAATGGAGTAGCCATCATGGGCAACAAAAGAGTCTGAAATGCAGTACTTGGATTCAATCTCAAAAACGACAGAATGATCTCTGTTTGTTTCCAAGGCAAACCATTCAATATCACAGTAATCCAAGTGTATGTCCCAACCAGTAATGCTGAAGAAGCTGAAGCTGAACGATTCTATGAAGACCTACAAGACCTTTTAGAACTAACACCCAAAAAAGATGTCCCTTTCATTATAGGGGATTGGAATGCAAAAGTAGGAAGTCAAGAAACACCTGGAGTAACGGGCAAATTTGGCCTTGGAATATAGAATGAAGCAGGGCAAAAGCTAATAGAGTTTTGCCAAGAGAACACACTGGTCATAGCAAACACCATCTTCCAACAACACAAGAGAAGACTCTACACGTGGACATCACCAGATGGTCAACACTGAAATCAGACTGATTATATTCTTTGCAGCCAAAGATGGAGAAGCTCTATACAGCCAGCAAAAACAAGACCAGGAGCTGACTGTGGCTCAGATCATGAACTCCTTAATACCAAATTCAGACTTAAATTGAAGAAAGTAGGGAAAACCATTAGACCATTCAGCTATGCGGAGAAGGCAATGGCACCCCACTCCAGTACTCTTGCCTGGGAAATCCCATGGATGGAGGAGCCTCGTAGGCTACAGTCCATGGGGTAGCTAAGAGTCAGACACGACTGAGCAACTTCACTTTCACTTCACTTTCATGCATTGGAGAAGGAAATGGCAACCCACTCCAGTGTTCTTGCCTGGAGAATCCCAGGGACAGACGAGCCTGGTGGGCTTCCGTCTATGGGATCTCACAGAGTCGGACACGACTTAGCAGCGACTTAGCAGCAGCAGCATTCAGGTATGACCTAAATCAAATCCCTTATGATTATACAGTGGAAGTGAGAAATAGATTTAAGGGACTAGATCTGATAGATAGAGTGCCTGATGAACTATGGACGGAACTTCCTGACATTGTACAGAAGACCATCCCCATGGAAAAGAAATGCAAAAAAGTAAAATGGCTCTCTGGGGAGGCCTTACAAATAGCTGTGAAAAGAAGAGAATCAAAAAGCATAAGAGAAAAGGAAAGATATAAGCATCTGAATGCACAGTCCCAAAGAATAGCAAGAAGAGATAAGAAAGACTTCTTCAGCGATCAATGCAAAGAAATAGAGGAAAACAACAGAATGGGAAAGACTAGAGATCTCTTCAAGAAAATTAGAGATACCAAGGGAACATTTCATGCAAAGATGGGCTCGATAAAGGACAGAAATGGTATGGACCTAACAGAAGCAGAAGATATTAAGAAGAGGTGGCAAGAATACACAGAAGAACTATACCAAAAAGATCTTCACGACCAAGATAATCATGATAGTGTGATCACTCACCTAGAGCCAGACATCCTGGAATGTGAAGTCAAGTGGGCCTTAGAAAGCATCACTACGAACAAAGTTAGTGGAGGTGATGACGTTCCAGTAGAGCTATTTCAAATCCTGAGAGATGATGCTGTGAAAGTGCTGCACTCAATATGCCAGCAAATTTGGAAAACTCAGCAGTGGCCACAGGACTGGAAAAGGTCAGTTTTCATTACAATCCCAAAGAAAAGCAATGCCAAAGAATGCTAAAACTACCATACAATTGCACCCATCTCACATGCTAGTAAAGTAATGCTCAAAATTCTCCAAGCTAGGCTTCAGCAATACGATGTTCAAGCTGGTTTTAGAAAAGGCAGGGGAACCAGAGATCAAATTGTCAACATCTGCCGGATCATCGAAAAAGCAAGAGAATTCCAGAAAACATCTATTTCTGCTTTATTGACTATGCCAAAGCCTTTGACTGTGTGGATCATGATAAACTGTGGAAAATTCTGAAAGAGATGGGAATACCAGACCATCTGACCTGCCTCTTGAGAAACATATATGCAGGTCAGGAAGGAACAGTTAGAATTGGACATGGAACAACAGACTGGTTCCAAATAGGAAAAGAAGTACGTCAAGGCTGTATATTGTCATTCTGCTTATTTAACTTATATGCAGAGTGAAAGTGAAGTCGCTCATTCGAGTCCGACTCTTTGCAACCCCATGGACTGTAGCCTACCAGGCTCCTCCCTCCATGGGATTCTCCAGGCAAGAGTGCTGGAGTGGGTTGCCATTTCCTTCTCCAGGGGATCTTCCCGACCCAGGGATCAAACCCGGGTCTCCTGCATTCCAGGCAGATGCTTTAACCTCTGAGTACATCATGAGAAACGCTGGGCTGGAAGGAGCACAAGCTGGAATCAAGATTGCCGGGGGAAATATCAATAACTTCAGATATGCCGATGACACCACCCTTATGGCAGAAAGTGAAGAGGAACTAAAAAGCCTCTTGATGAAAGTGAAAGAGGAGAGTGAAAAAGTTGGCTTAAATAAAGCTCAACATTCAGAAAGCAAAGATCATGGCATCTGGTCCCATCACTTCATGGGAAATAGATGGGGAAACAGTGGAAACAGTGCCAGACTTTATTTTTTTGGGCTCCAAAATCACTGCTGATGGTGACTGCAGCCATGAAATTAAAAGACGCTTACTCCTTGGAAGGAAAGTTATGATCAACCTAGATAGCATATTGAAAAGCAGAGACATTACTTTGCCAACAAAGGTCCGTCTAGTCAAGGCTATGGTTTTTCCAGTAGTCATGTATAGATGTGAGAGTTGGACTGTGAAGAAAGCTGAGCACCGAAGAATTGATGCTTTTGAACTGTGGTGTTGGAGAATACTCTTGAGAGTCCCTTGGACTGCAAGGAGATCCAATCAGTCCATTCTAAAGGAGATCAGCCCTGAGATTTCTTTGGAAGGAATGATGCTAAAGCTGAAATTCCAATACTTTGGCCACCTGATGCGAAGAGCTGACTCATTGGAAAAGACTCTGATGCTGGGAGGGATTGGAGGCAGGAGGAAAAGGGGAAGATGGAGGATGAGATGGCTGGATGGCATTACCGACTTGATGGATATGAGTTTGAGTGAACTCCGGGAGTTGGTGATGGACAGGGAGGCCTGGCGTGCTGTGATTCATGAGGTCGCAAAGAGTCGGACACGACAGAGATTGAACTGAACTGAACTGAACTGATTCTGACAGGTGGTATCTCATTGAGGTTTTGATTTGCATTTCTCTAATAATGAGTGATGTTGAGCATCATTTCATGTGTTTGTTAGCCATCTGTATATCTTCTTTGGACAAATGTCTGTTTAGATCTCTTTCCCACTTTTTGATTGGGTTGTTTGTTTCTATGGTATTGATTTGTATGAGCTGCTTGTATATATTGGAAATTAATTCTGTCAGTTGTTTCATTTGCCATTATTTTCTACCATTCTGAGGATTGTTTTTTCACCTTACTTATAGTTTCCTTTGCTGTGCAAAAGATTTTAAGTTTAATCAGTCCCACTTGTTTACTTTTGTTTTTATTTCCATTATTCTAGGAGGTGGATCATAGAGGATCTTGCTTTGATTTATGTCATCGAGTGTTCTGCCTGTGTTTTCCTCTAAGAGATTTAAGGTTTCTGGTCTTACCTTTAGGTCTTTAATCCATTTTGAGTTTATCTTTGTGTATGGTGTTAGGAAGTGTTCTAATTTTATTCTTTTACATGTAGCTATCCAATTTTCCAAGCACCATTTATTGAAGAGGCTGTCTTTGCCCCATTGTATATTCTGGCCTCCTTTGTCAAAAATAAAGTGCCTGTAGATGCATGGGTTTATTTCTGGTCTTTCTATCTTTTCCATTGGTCTATATTTCTGTTTTTGTGCCAGTACCATACTATCTTGATATCTGAAGTCAGGAAGATTGATTCCTCCAGCTCCATTCTTCTTTCTCAAGACCACTTCCACTATTCAGAGTGTTTCCATATGAATTGTGAAATATTTTGTTCTAGTTCTGTGAAAAATGACATTGATAATACGATAGGGATCACACTGAATCTGTAGCTTGCATTTGGCAGTATAGTCATTTTCACAGTGTTGATTCTTCCTACCCAGGAACATGGAATATCTCTCCATCTGTTTATATCATCTTTGATTTATTTGATTAGTGTCTTATAATTTTCTATATACAGTTCTTTCATCTCCTTCAGTAAGTTAATTCCTAGATATTTAGTTATTTGTGTTGCAATGGTGAATGGGATTGATTCTTTAATTGCTCTTTCTGATTTTTCATTATTAATATATAAAAAAGCAAGTGATTTCTGTGTATTGATTTTGTATCTTGCAGCTTTGCTAAATTCACTGATTAGTTCTAGTAGTTTTCTGATACTATCTTTAGGGTTTTCTATGTACAGTATCATGTCATCTGCAAATAGTGGGAGTTTAACTTCTTTTCCAATCTGGATTCCTTTTATTTCTTTCTCTTCTCTGATTGCTATAGCTAGGACTTCCAGAAATATGTTGAATAATAGTGGTGAAAGTGGACACCTTTTTCTTGTTCCTGATCTTAGAGGGAATGCTTTTAGTTTTTCACCATTGAGAATAATATTTGCTGTAGTCTTATCACATATGGCCTTTTACTATGCTGCAGTAGGTTCCTTCTCTGCCCATTTTTTGAAGAGATTTAATAATAAATAGGTGATTAATTTTGTCAAAGGTATTCTCTGCATCTATTCAGATGATCATATAGTTTTTCTTTCGATTTGTTAATATGGGTACCACATTGATTGATTTCTGTATATTGAGGAAAACTTGCATCCCTGGAATAAACCCAACTTGATCCTGGTGTATGAGCTTTTTGATGTGTTGCTGAATTCTGTTTGCTAAAATTTTGTTGAGGATTTTTGCATCTATGTTCATCTGAGATATTGGCCTGTAGTTTTCTTTTTGTGTGTTGTCTTTGTCTGGTTTTTCCAGAACTGAACTGAACTGACTGAACTGTCTGGTTTTGGTATCAGGGTGATGGTGGCCTCGTAGAATGAGTTAGGAAGTGTTCCTTCCTCTGCAATTTTTTGAACGAGTTTTAGAAGGACAGGCATTAGCTT
Source organism: Cephalophus harveyi (assembly GCA_006410635.1). NCBI lineage: Eukaryota > Metazoa > Chordata > Mammalia > Artiodactyla > Bovidae > Cephalophus > Cephalophus harveyi. The sequence continues at coordinate 179,932 of SJYT01005321.1, forward strand.
TTCTCTAAATGTTTGATAGAATTCTCCTGTGAAGCCATCTGGTCCTGGGCTTTTGTTTCTTGGGAGATTTTTGATCACAGCTTCAATTTCAGTGTTTGTAATTGGGTTGTTCATAATTTCTGTTTCTCCTAGTTCACTCTTGGAAGATTGAACTTTTCCAAGAATCTGTCCATTTCTTCCAAGTTATCTATTTTATTGCCATATAGTTGTTCATAATAGTCTCTTATAATCCTTTATTTTTGCATTGTCTGTTGTAAACCCTCCTTTTTCACTTCTAATTTTGTTGATTTGATTCTTCTCTCTTTTTTCTTTGATGAGTCTGGCTAAGGGTTTGTCAATTTTGTTTATCTTCTCAAAGAACCAGCTTTTAATTTTATTAATATTTACTATTGTTTCTTTCCATTCTTTTTCATTTCTTTCTGCTAAGATCTTTATGATTTCTTTCCTTCATACTAATTTTTGGGGTTTTTCTTCTTCTTTTTCCAGTTGCTTTAGGTGTAAAGTTAAGTTGTCTATTCGATGTTTTCCTTGTCTTTTGAGGTAGGATTGTATTGCTATAAACTTCCTTCTTAGAACTATTTTTGCTGCATCCCACAGGTTTTGAGTTGTCTGAATGTTTTCATTGTCATTTGTTTCTAGAATTTTTTTGATTTCCCTTTTGATTTCTTCAGTAACCAGTTGGTTATTTGGAAACGTGATGTTTAATCTCCATGTGTTTGTGTTTCTTACAGCTTTTTTCTTGTAATTGATATCTAGTCAACAGTTAGAACTGGACATGGAACAACAGACTGGTTCCAAATAGGAAAAGGAGTATGTCAAGGCTGTATATTGTCACCCTGCTTATTTAACTTATATGAAGAGTACATCATAAGAAACGCTGGACTGGAAGAAACACAACCTGGAATCAAGATTGCTGGGAAAAATATCAATAACCTCAGATATGCAGATGACACCACCCTTATGGCAGAAAGTGAAGAGGAGCTAAAAAGCCTCTTGATGAAAGTGAAAGAGGAGAGCGAAAAAGTTGGCCTAAAGCTCAACATTCAGAAAACGAAGATCATGGCATCTGGTCCCATCACTTCATGGGAAATAGATGGGGAAACAGTGGAAATAGTGTCAGACTTTATCTTTCTGGGCTCCAAAATCACTGCAGATGGTGACTGCAGCCATGAAATTAGAAGACGCTTACTCCTTGGAAGGAAACTTATGACCAACCTAGATAGCATATTCAAAAGCAGAGACATTACTTTGCCGACTAAGGTCCATCTAGTCAAGGCTATGGTTTTTCCTGTGGTCATGTATGGATGTGAGAGTTGGACTGTGAAGAAGGCTGAGCACCGAAGAATTGATGCTTTTGAACTGTGGTGTTGGAGAAGACTCTTGAGAGTCCCTTGGACTGCAAGGAGATCCAACCAGTCCATTCTGAAGGAGGTCAGCCCTGGGATTTCTTTGGACGGAATGATGCTAAAGCTGAAACTGCAGTACTTTGTCCACCTCATGCGAAGAGTTGACTCATTGGAAAAGACTCTGACGCTGGGAGGGATTGGGGGCAGGAGGAGAAGGGGATGACCGAGGATGAGATGGCTGGATGGCATCACTGACTCGATGGACGTGAGTCTGAGTGAACTCCGGGAGATGGCAATGAACAGGGAGGTCTGGCGTGCTGTGATTCATGGGGTCGCAAAGAGTCGGACATGACTGAGCGACTGAACTGAACTCATAGCGTTGTGGTCAGAGAAGACGCGTGATACAATTTCAATTTTCTTAAATTTACTGAGATTTGATTTGTGACCCAAGATGTGGTCTATCCTGGAGAATGTTCCATCTGCACTTGAGAAGAAGGTGTATTCTTCTACATTTGGATGGAATGTCCTAAAGATATCAATGAGATCCATGTTATTTAATGTATCATTTAAGACTTGTGTTTCCTTATTAATTTCTGTTTTGATGATCTGTCCATTGGTGGCCTGCTACTGTTGCTAAATCACTTCAGTTGTTTCCCACTCTGTGCAACCCCATAGACGGCAGCCCACCAGGCTCCCCCGTCCCTGGGATTCTCCAGGCAAAAACACTGGAGTGGGTTGCCATTTCCTTCTCCAACGCGTGAAAGTGAAAGTAAAGTCACTCAGTCGTGTCCAACTCTTTGCAATCCCATGGACTGCAGCCTACCAGGCTCCTCAGTCCATGGGATTTTCCAGGCAAGAGTACTGGAGTGGGTTGCCATTGCCTCCTCCGTTGGTGAGAGTGGGGTGTTAAAGTCTCCTACTATTATTGTGTTACTGTCAATTTCTCCTTCTATGTCCGTTAGTGTTTGTCTTATGTATTGAGGTGCTCCTATGTTCAGGACGTAGATATTTACAATCGTTATGTCTTCCTCGTGGATTAATCCCTTGATCATATGTACTGTCCTTCCTTATCTCTTGTAATCTTCTTTATCTTAAGGTCTATTTTGTCTGATATGAGATTTGCTACTCCAGCTTTCCTTTACTTCCTATTTGCATGGACTATATTTTCCCGTATATTCTCTTACTTTCAGTCTATATGTGTCTTTAGGTATGAAGTGGGTTTCTTGTAGACAACATACATATGGGTCATGTTTTTGTATCCATTCAGCCAGTCTGTGTCTTTTGGTTGGAGCATTTAATCCATTTACATTTAAAGTAATTATTGATATTTGTGTTTGTATTGCCATTTCTTAATTGTTTGGGGTTGACTTTTAGATCTTTCTTCTTCTTTGTATTTCTTGACTACACAAGTCCATTTAACATTTGTTGTAAAGCTGGTTTGGTGGTACTGAATTCTCTTAACTTTTGCTTGTCTGAAAAGCCTTTTATTTCTCAATTTTGAATGAAATCCTTGCTGGGTATAATAATCTTCATTGTAGATTTTTCCCTCTCAATACTTTAAATATATCCTGCCATTTCCTTCTGACCTGCAGAGTTTCTGCTTAAAGATCAGCTGTTAAGCATATGGGGTTTCCCTTGTATGTTACTTGTTGCTTCTCCCTTGCTGCTTTTAGTATTCTTTCTTTGTGTTTAGTCTTTGTTAGTTTGATTAGTTTGTGTCTTGGTGTGTTTCTTCCTGGGTTTATCCTGTGTGGGACTCTTTGTGCCTCTTGGACTTGATTGGCTGTTTCCTTTCCCATGTTGGGGAAATTTTCAACTATAGTCTCTTTAATAATTTTCTCATACCCTTTCTTTTTCTCTTGTTCTTCTGAGACCTCTATAATTTGAATGTTGATGTGTTTGATATGGTCCCAGAGGTCTCTGAGACCTCTTTTCATTCTTTTTACTTTATTCTACTCTTCAGAAGTTTTTTTCTTTCCAGCTCACTGATTCGATCTTCTGCTTCAGATATTCTGCTATCGATTCGTTCTAGAGTATTTTTAATTTCAATAATTGTGCTGTTTGTCTCTGTGTGCTTATTCTTTAATTCTTCTAGGTCTTCACTAATTGATTCTCACATTTTCTCCATTTTGTTTTCAAGGTTTTTAATCATCTTTACTGTCATTATTCTGAATTCTTTTTCAGGTAATTTTCCTATTTCCTGTTCATTTATTTTGACTTCTGTGTTTCTGGTTTGTTCCTTCATTTGTGTAGTAATTCTCTTCCTTTTCATTTTTTTTTTTTTTTAAGTTATTGTGTTTGAGGTCTCCTTTTCCCAGTCTTCAATGAAAGTTGAATTCTTTCCCTGAAAAAGGTTGAATTCTTTCTTCCTTTTGGTTTCTTCCCTCCTAAGGTTGGTCCAGTAGTTTGTGATGAGCTTGGTATAGGGTGAGATTTGAGCTGAATCTTTGTTTTGTTATTTGTCTTTTTTCTGATGAGCAAGGCTGAGTGCAGTGGTAATCCTGTCTGCTGATGATTGAGTTTGTATTTTTGTTTTGTTTGTTGTTTAGATGAGGCATCCTGCACAGGGTACTACTGGTATTTGGGTGCTACCTGGTCTTATATTCAAGTGGTTTCCTTTGTATGAGTTCTCACTATTTGATACCCCTAGGGTTATTTCTCTGGTAGTCTAGGGTCTTGGAGTCAGTGCTCCCACTCCAAAGACTCAGGGTTTGATCTCTGGTCAGGAAAAAAAGATTCCGCAAGTGGTTTGTTATGTCATTAAGGGAAAGTAAAACAAGTATACAAAACCGAGGCGCTAAAGATCAACCCCAGACAAATAACAGTTACACAATGAGAAAAATAATAATTAAAATAATGGAATATACACATATATACACTCATGAGCAAAGTCAAAACAATCCAACAAAAATAAAATACAGTAGATTGATCTAGAGAACAAAGGAAATCAAAAATTATTTTTACCAGTTAAGAACAAAACTAACTTTAAGCACAAACTGGAAAACAAGACTAAAGCAAGGTGCCAAGTGGGGAATAAAGCAATGAAAACAAAACTAACAAATATATTGAGAGGAAAGAAAACAAAGAAAGAATAGATATGCAGAGTTAAATAGAGGTTGATGAAGATTTATATACATTAAAGATTAACTGCAAGGGGAAAAGAACAGTAAGAAAAGCAAACAAAGGAATAAATGTAGAAAAAATAATAATAGGTTTTAAAAAATTAAAATTAAAAAAAGAGAAAAGAAGAGGAAAACTCCACAGAACTGCAAAAGCCCAGCATAGAGGCAGAGGTTTATGGCAACAATAAAAAATGTGATTGAGGAAGAAGGAAAAAAAAAAAGAAGCTCAAAAGCTTAATTGGATTTCTTAGTGCCAATAAAATTGACAAGTACTACAGAGGGGTGGGGAGCGGAGGAAAAGAAAAAAGAAAAAAATCTAAAAGAATCTACAGAATAAGTCAAAAAATAAGAATCATGTTTTTCTTGAATTACTGCTGTCAGAGTCCTTTCCTACTCTGGAAATCACAGTCCACCTTACCTCCCTAGGATGCCCTCCAACACTAATCTCTGGACCTGCTATGGGACTTCCTCAGATTCTAGTCTGGTCCTCCTCCTGTGTGTTCTTGCCTCCAATGTCCACAGCTATTAGAACTAGTATGTTTTCTTTTGTGGGAGCTCTCAATGGCCTTTTATATATTCATAGACACAGAGTCTGCTTAGTTGATCATGTGGATTTAATCTGCTGCTTGTACAGCTAGTGGGAAGGTTTTGGGTCTTATTCCTTAGCCACACTGTCCCGGGTTTCAACTATGGTATTATTTCCACCTCTACATGTGGGTCGTCCACTGGGATTTAGCTCCTGACGCTAAAGCCCTGGAGGGCTTGGCTTTGCCCCTGTGAAGGCAAGGTGTGGAAGTGGTGCAGCTGCTTGGGTTGCAGGGGTTCTGGCAGAAACAGGTACTCAGGGGGGTTGGTGGCTAGGGTAGTAGGAAATGTAGTGCTCTAGAAGGGTATGGCAACCAGTATTGGCCAATATGGTCCAGTATTCTTGCCTGGAGAACCCCCCTCTCTGACACAGAGGCCTGGTAAGCCATAGTCTACAGGACCACAAAGAGTCAGACAGGATCAAAGTGACCCTGTGTGCATAAACACAATATTTTTTTTTTTTTTTTTTTTTTACTACCCTGTGGTAGTTCTGCCCCCGTGAGAGTTGAGCATGAAGGTGGTGCAGCTGCTTGGCTTGTGGGGACTCTGGTGGCACCAAGTGTTCAGGGACATGGACTGCCTCCATGGCAGGAGTTATGGCCCTATCAGAGTCTTTTTTCGAGCCTCTTGTAGCTGGAGATCAGAAGGCCTCTTTGGCCAGTCTTTCTCCATAGCTCTGCCCATTCTGGCACTTAGAAGGATCCCTTGCCTGGGGTCCTTCTCTGATGTTCAGCACAGCAGGCACACAGAGGGGTGCCCCTGACTGGGGTCCTACTCTGTAGGTTGGCACATCAGGCTCTTAAAGGGTCACCCTGCGTGGGGTCCTACTCTGTAGCTCAGTGCATCAGGCATTTGATGGGGCAGCCTCTCTATTGTTCAGCTGCCAATGATAGCTATGGAGACAGATTGGCTCAGGTGATGGCTCCACCCCCTACGTGTGACTCAGCAGTATCACCTTGCTTCCATGGCTGCCTGGCTTTCCTCCATAGGCATTTCCCACCACGATCTTCTCCCTCACATCCCCTAGATTCATCTCTCCACAGTCAACCATAGCCCTTGCACTGGAATTGCTCCACAAGTGCTAAATTCCAGCTCCCAACTGCTGCCCCTTCCAGGAGACCCGCGTTCCTGTCCGGCATACGTATGGCTTTGGCAAGGACTATCTGATTCTCATTCCAATTCAGTTCAGTTCAGTTCAGGCACTCAGTCGTGTCCAACTCTTTGCGACCCCATGAATCACAGCACACCAGGCCTCCCTGTCCATCACCAACTCCCGGAGTTCACTTAGACTCACGTCCATCGAGTCAGTGATGCCATCCAGCCATCTCATCCTCGGTCATCCCCTTCTCCTCCTGCCCCCAATCCCTCCCAGCATCAAAGTCTTTCCCAATGATTCAATTCTTTGCATGAGGTGGCCAGAGTACTGGAGTTTCAGCTTTAGCATCATTCTGTCCAAAGAAATCCCAGGGCTGATCTCCTTCAGAATGGACTGGTTGGATTTCCTTGCAGTCCAAGGGACTCTCAAGAGTCTTCTCCAACACCACAGTTCAAAAGCATCAATTCTTCAGCATTCATCCTTCTTCAGAGTCCAACTGTGACATCCACACATGACCACAGGAAAAACCATAGCCTTGACTAGACGGACCTTAGTCGGCAAAGTAATGTCTCTGCTTTTGGATATACTATCTAGGTAAGTGAGGAATAGATTTAAGGGCCTAGATCTGATAGAGTGCCTGATGAACTATGGAATGAGGTTCGTGACACTGTACGGGAGACAGGGATCAAGGCC
>SJYT01005321.1:189497-253576 GCA_006410635.1 Cephalophus harveyi
GGTGACAATATACAGCCTTGACGCACTCCTTTTCCTATTTGGAACCAGTCTGTTGTTCCATGTCCAGTCCTAACTGTTGCTTCCTGACCTGCATACAGATTTCTCAAGAGGCAGGTTAGGTGGTCTGGTATTCCCATCTCTTTCAGAATTTTCCACAGTTTATTGTGATCCACACAGTCAAAGGCTTTGGCATAGTCGATAAAGCAGAAGTAGATGTTTTTCTGGAACTCTCTTGCTTTTTCCATGATCCAGCGGATGTTGGCAATTTGATCTCTGGTTCCTCTGCCTTTTCTAAAGCCAGCTTGAACATCAGGGAGTTCACGGTTCACGTATTGCTGAAGCCTGGCTTGGAGGATTTTGAGCATTACTTTACTAGCATGTGAGATGAGTGCAATTGTGCGGTAATTGGAGCATTCTTTTGCATTGCCTTTCTTTGGAATTGGAATGAAAACTGACCTTTTCCAGTCCTGTGGCCACTGCTGAGTTTTCCAAATTTGCTGGCAGATTGAGTGCAGCACTTTCACAGCATCATCTTTCAGGATTTGAAACAGTTCAACTGGAATTCCATCACCTCCACTAGCTTTGTTCATAGTGGTGCTTTCTAGGCCCACTTGACTTCACATTCCAAGATGTCTGGCTCTAGATTAGTGATCACATCATCGTGTTTATCTGGGTCATGAAGATCTTTTTTGTACAGTTCTTCCGTGTATTCTTGCCACCTCTTCTTAATATCTTCTGCTTCTGTTAGGTCCATACCATTTCTGTCCTTTATCGAGCCCATCCTTGCATGAAATGTTCCCTTGGTATCTCTAGTTTTCTCGAAGAGATCTCTAGTCTTTCCCATTCTGTTCTTTTCCTCTATTTCTTTGCATTGATCACTGAAGAAGGCTTTCTTATCTCTTCTTGCTGTTCTTTGGAACTCTGCATTCAGGTGCTTATATCTTTCCTTTTCTCCTTTGCTTTTCACCCCTCTTCTTTTCACAGCTATTTGTAGGGCCTCCCCAGACAGCCATTTTGCTTTTTTGCATTTCTTTTCCATGGGGATGGTCTTTATCTCTGTCTCCTGTACAATGTCACGAACCTCATTCCATAGTTCATCAGGCACTCTATCTATTAGATCTAGGCCGTTAAATCTATTCCTCACTTCCACTGTATAATCATAGTTGCTTAGTCATGTCCAACTCTTTGTAACATCATAGACTACAGCCCTCCAGGGTCCTCTGTCCATGGAATTCTTCAGGCAAGAATACTGGAATGGGTTGCCATTCCCTTCTCCAGAGGATCTCTCTGAGCCAGGGATCGAACCCTCAGTCTCCTGCATTGCAGGCAGATTCTTTACCGTCTGAGCCATCAGAGAAGACCATACTATCACAAGTATTATTACAATATGTAGTATAGCAGGCTGGAAATGTGAGGTGATGCATAGACACAGTACTTAGTTTCTGATGATCACACAACACTATGACTTGTAAAAGGTTCTCAGAACTAAGTTCATAAATCAACTTGAGCCCTTCATGTTAAAAGAATGACAGCCAATGGAATCATCTGCATCTTCTGAGGATGTGGCTTTCTGGTGAGATAATAACATTGGATTGTGAAACTTCTTACAGTGAAGAACACTTAAAAGTGGCTTTAAGGATTCATTTTGTAAGCTTAACAATTTACTTTAGGAAAAGCAGGACTTGTAGGTAGCCTAGTATGGAAAGAGAAAGAAATGAACAAATAGATTCACTCATCCTGTGAGAATTCTGAGCATAAAAAGTAATGTAAAGAGACAGTTTGATTTTCCTTTTCTTTTTCAAAATCGCCACAAAGTGATAATGACCTCAGGAGTCTGTGTGTGGCCCATTTAATGTAGTATAAGCCTAAGGAAAAGCTAAAGGCTAAATGTATTTTAACTTGGCTACAACCAAGATAAACATATCCCTCAGGCAATTGTTTCCATTAGTTGACAGCTTATATACAATATTAAAAGCATTATAAAAACAATATACACTTTTCCAGTGGTTTACTTTTGAAAAATATTTATCCACACTCTGAACTCTTGACTCAAAGTAAAAGCAACTTTTATACCATGGGAAAAGCAATGTTTAAACAAACAACAAACAAACAATGGTTTACAGAGTAGAGTCACTTTCATTTAGTAAGTATGGTATACAGAATGGTATAAAACAAGCAATTGAGGCTAACTAAAGTGTATATTACGCATATCAAACATGTGCAGAAGTGTTTAGCAGACAGTTTTTAGCAGATTGCATAGCTATTGATCTTTGTACGATATATACTATCTGTTCACAAAATCAATTGAGGAAAGCAGGCCTAATCCTCGGCATGAAATGAACTGCCAGTAAGCTAAGTCTTTTTTTATCCACATCTCAAATTAAATTGGGTTAAAAATAATTTTACATTTTGATTTTTGTGTGGTCCTTTAAAAATCAACAGATTATGGCCAGTAATGTGTAAATACAGTTGTAGAGGCTGATTCTACAAATCTAAAAGCTGTAATCCCATTCAGTTCAGTTCAGTCATTCAGTCGTGCCCGACTCTTTGCGACCCCATGAATCGCAGCACGCCAGGCCTCCCTGTCCATCACCAACCCCCGGAGTTCACCCAATCTCACGTCCATCGAGTCAATGACGCCATCCAGCCATCTCATCGTCTGTCATCCCCTTCTCCTGCCCCCAAACCCTCCCAGCATCAGAGTCTTTTCCAATGAGTCAACTCTTCGCATGAGGTGGACAAAGTACTGGAGTTTCAGCTTTAGCATCATTCCTTCCAAAGAAATCCCAGGGCTGATCTCCTTCAGAATGGACTGGTTGGATCTCCTTGCAGTCCAAGGGACTCTCAAGAGTCTTCTCCAACACCACAGTGCAAAAGCATCAATTCTTCGGTGCTCAGCCTTCTTCACTGTCCAACTCTCACATCCATACATGACTACTGGAAAAACCATAGCCTTGACTAGATGGACCTTAGTTGGCAAAATAATGTCTCTGGTTTTGAATATGCTGTCTAGGTTGGTCATGACTTTTCTTCCAAGGAGTAAGCGTCTTTTAATTTCATGGCTGCAGTCACCATCTGCAGTGATTTTGGAGCCCAAAAAATAAAGTCTGACACGGTTCCCACTGTTTCCCCATCTATTTCCCATGAAGGCTCAACATTCAGAAAACGAAAATCATGGCATCTGGTAATCCCCATTACATACATAAGATTTATCTGAAATCTCTAAGTCAACAGCAAAGATAGTTCACCCAGATTTACTTATCCCTTTGTGTTAGGGAGTATCTTCCATATACCTCTGTGCTAAAAAGACTGTTCTAGTGATTTAAATAATTCACATGACTCTAGAACATAGCCTAATCATCTTTTCAACCTCCTCTTTCTCCTTGAGCAAGTAAAAGTCTATTTCAACTTCCCTATTAAGGATTACCTGTTTGTGTTTTCTAACAAATTTCAGATAAGTATTCTGATTTCGATGGACTTCCCTGGTGGCTCAGTCAGCAGGACAGTGTTTGATCCCTGGGTTGGGAGGGTGTGGAAACCCACTCCAGTATTCTTGCCTGGAGAATCCCAGGGACAGAGGAGCCTGGCAGTCTACTTCCTGGGGTTGCAAAAAGTCAGACAAAAATGAAGCGACTGACCACACATGCATGCACACTTATTTTGATAACATTTATTTTATCTCTGAGATATTTAGTCTATGACGATTTGTGACTGAGTATGCCATTTTGCCTTTTCATACTGTTCATGGGGTTCTCAAGGCAAGAATACTGAAGTGGCTTGCCATTCCCTTCTCCAGTGGACCATGTTCTGTCAGCCCTCTCCACCATGACCTGCCCATCTTAGGTTGCCGCACAGGCATGGCTTGGTTTCATTGAGTTAGACAAGCCTGTGGTTCTAGTGTGATTAGATTTAGTCCTGTGTGAGTATGGTTTCAGTGTGTCTGCCCTCTGATGCTCTCTTGCAACACCTACCATCTTACTTGGGTTTCTCTTACCTTGGGCGTGGGGGTATCTCTTCACGGCTACTTTAGCAAAGCACAGCCGCTGCTCCTTACCTTGGACGAGGGGTATCTCCTTACCACTGCCATTTCTGACCTTCAACATGGGATAGCTCCTCTAGGCCCTCCTGTGCCTGCCCAGCCACCAATCCTTGGGTTGCTCCTCCCAGCCGCCAGCCCTGGCCTCGGGCATGGGTGGCTCCTCATGGTCACCACCCCTGACCTCGGACTTACAAATAGCTGTGAAAAGAAGAGGCGAAAAACAAAGGAGAAAAGGAAAGATATAAGCACCTGAATGCAGAGTTCCAAAGAATAACAAGAAGAGATAAGAAAGCCTTCTTCAGTGATCAATGCAAAGAAATAGAGGAAAAGAACAGAATGGGAAAGACTAGAGATCTCTTCAAGAAAATTAGAGATACCAAGGGAACATTTCATGCAAAGATGGGCTCGATAAAGGACAGAAATGGTCTGGACCTAACAGAAGCAGAAGATATTAAGAAGAGGTGGCAAGAATACATGGAAGAACTGTACAAAAAAGATCTTCATGACCCAGATAATCATGATGATGTGATCACTAATCTAGAGCCAGACATCTTGGAATGTGAAGTCAAGTGGGCCTTAGAAAGCATCACTACGAACAAAGCTAGTGGAGGTGATGGAATAAGTCACCATCTGCAGTGATTATGGAGCCCAAAAAAATAAAGTCTGACACTGTTTTCACTGTTTCCCCATCTCAGTCGGGTCAAATAAAGTCTTAAGACTGTAGGTTTCTTAAGAAGCTGCCAAACAAGTCAGATAGTGGTAGGGATAGGGTGCTTGGAAAACTCCAAACTGTTTTTACCCCCACCATTGGTTCCTAAGCTTCTGGTTTTCACAAGAATTATGTTTGAGAGACTGCTTGGTTTTCAAATCTACCATATAGTTGGGAGAAGAGGATAAAAATAGTGTAGGGTAAAACCTTACAAACTTGTTGTTCTTTGAGACTCAGCTGTTTTTCTTGAAGAAACACTTCTTGGGCTGCTGCAAGTTGTTGGTTAATTTCCAGAGTTCAAAGAAATTGATTTTGAAAAGTTTTGCTAATGTTCTTGCTGCTTCTATGGAAAAGCAGAATTTTGGAAGTCTTATGATGCCATTTTGGAAGAGCTTCTTCATAATTTTCTTTATGGAAAAATGTAAAAGACCATTGTGAGAGAAATGGAAAGTAGGAGAGTGAAAGCAGAAGCAGGCAGACCGATGCTGCCGCTAATTTGGACTAGACTACTGGTGTTGAATGGAAAGAAACTGAGGCACATGGAATAAGCTTTGTAAAAACTCACTGATTGTTATAATTCTAAAGCTCTCCCTGATCCTTATAACAACCACCTGTTATAGGTGGTAAAGTTAAGTTCAGAAAGATTTAAGTAGTTTGCCTACAGTCAGAATAAGAAAAAAAAATCAGAATTAGAAATGCTATTTACCTGACTCCAGTTTTTTCCACATCTGTGCATTCTGTCTCATGACATTAAAATCAAAGTTATGAGTCAAATATTAAGTTCAGAATAAATATTTACAATAAAATAGACTGTCTTCCTTAATTTCTTTGCATAATTTTATTCCTGCTTTTAAGGAAGTGAGACTTTAGTTATTTGAAGTTTTTGGGGGACAGTTGGAATGATAATCAGGAAAGAGGAAGAATGTGACACTTGCCTTAAAGTTAAGTGGTCTCTATATTTACCATAAGTGAAATCCAACACAGTCAACTATTTCTTCTTTTAAAACCTCATGAGAAGAGTTGACTCATTGGAAAAGACTCTGATGCTGGGAGGGATCGGGGGCAGGAGGAAAAGGGGACGACATAGGATGAGATGGCTGGATGGCATCACTGACTCAATGGACGCGAGTCTGAGTGAACTCCGGGAGTTGGTGATGAGCAGGGAAGGCCTGGCATATTGCGATTCATGGGGTCGCAAAGAGTCGGACACGACTGAGTGACTGAACTGAACTGAACTGAATGCTATTGATTACCAGAACAAATGTTGTTACCAATTTATCATGATTTCTTGTTATTAATATAAGCTATTATTTCATATGTCTTTTTTTTTCACCCCCTGTGTGCAAGATGTTTATTAGGGAGTAGCCTGGGAGCAACATTATGCTTCTGGAAGGGAAGAGAGGAAGAGGCAGGATAGCAGAGAGAAGACAAGCTGTGCTGAAGGCCTAAACTCATATGTCTTAAAACACGATTTTATGACAGGCTTATTGTTTGTATGCCATTGAAGCTATATTTCAGGTATTATAGGTTAATCTGTAAGTTGTATGTTTATACATACATATTTTTCTTATTACAAAAGTAACTCTAAATTATTTTTGGAAAAATCTGAGACAATAAAAATTATATTCCTCTCATTCCATTCCTTATCCTCCATTCTAGTTCTAGAGTTAACCGTTTTTATTCAATTTCAATATTTTGAGATATTTTATGATATATGTACAACTATACACACATACATGAATCCAGTTTAGTATTTTTGACTTTTTATTTAAGAAGTAGATAAGTCTCTAGTAAGAGATGAGGTAGAGTGGTTGAGGGCTTTTGTGTTTTCTTGGGTACATGTGAAAAAGCACAAAGTAATCTTTGTTTCTTTGTTCTAGAAAAGACTAGAGATGACAGACAAAAGTATATTTTCTAGTTGCTACCATTTAATTGGTAGCTTTTTATATTTGTTGCTGAAGTGAGTTTTAAGCTCACTGGTCATTTACTTATGTATACATTAAGTTTTTGTTTTACTTTTGTTGATTTGAGATGAAAATGGCAGTTTTTTACTGAGAGGAATTTTTCTCATAAATGTGAGCCTGAGGTAATGCAGAGTACAGACCATCTCCTTGGAAACCAGACTTTCGTGGGATAGAACCAAGTACTTTTAAGATGGGTACTTTATCCTTAGGAAATGATTCAGGAAGTCTGGCAAGAAGGGAAGTCTTGCTGTAAAGGAAATTCAGGAAATGGGAACTTAGTTATTAAAGTCTCAGGTTTGTTTGTCATAATTCATTTCAAGAATGTTCTATTGACCAAGCTATAAACATATGGTAAGTAACAATTTCACTTCCAGCTCCTAGATGGTACGAATTTATCAGTAAGGAAAGGGAATGCATTGTTTTAAATGAAGTGAAAATTTTACTGTCGTTTATATTTGACAGTTGATTGAACTGTAGATGTATGCTTTTGGGGAGATAGTATTCAAAATGTATTATGACACTCAACTTTTCTGTTTCTCTTGTTCCGTAATAAAGGGTTGGTAGCATTTTTTATGTTAATGAAAAGAGAAAAACTATCCTAGGGGTTTCCACAATCATTTCAGAAAAATATTTTTCAATAGTCTCAAAGAAACATTTCCGATTAAAAGTTATGAAAGCAGCTCAAACAATGGCAAGGAAGTGTTTTTCCAAAAACTTTTTTTAAATGATAAGATTGTTAGATGACCAATATGTGTAACAAAAAAAAAAAAAGAATCTTTTTTTTTGAAATTGAGGTATTACTACTACCAAAATTGGAAAATTCTTCTTATATTTGTGTTACTTTTTAGCAACACTGGAAGTCACTGAGTAAAGCTAGTCATTGATTAAATTTAGTGATTTCCCCCCTTCCCCCCTTACAAGAGGTTATACTGTTTTAGTTTTGAAGAGTGCTACTAAAAGCATTGTTTATTATATTTTAACAGCTAAAAAATATTTTACCTTCAGATGGCTTTCTAGAATATCGACACTATTACCTTCATTTGAATTCTTTGGAACGAGTATGTTCTCGGTAATTGGAGGGAAATGTTTTTTCATGTTAATTGAAATTCAGTGAGGCTTTTAAGAATTGAAGTTAGAATTGCTTCATGTGTTTATTAACAGATATTTTTTGAGATGTAATGTACTCTTTTGTCAAAGAATCTCATTTACTTTCTTTTGTTTTTATTTTGAAATATTTTCATGTGTTTATTAATTTAGATATTTCTGTTTAAATATACTATATAAAATATACTATATCAAAGCATTTATAAATTTTATTTTCTTACTTAGTTTTACATTTTTAATTTTGAAATAATGGGAAACATACAGAGAAGTTGTGATATTAGTTCAAAGAACTCCTGTATATCTCTCATCTGGATCCCCCAGTTGCTAACATTTTTCCATATTTGGTTTATAATTCTCTTTTCCTATAATTGTTACTGTTATTTTCTGAACCATTTGAGAATGAATTGTGGACATGATGTCCCATTACCCCTAAACCCTTCAACAAGTACTGAATATAACCACAGTACAACCCTTAAAATTAAGATATTAACATTGATACAGTACTGCTATCCAATCCGCAGACCCTATTTAGATTTCACTGGTGCTCCGGTAGTATTTTTTATAAATACCTTTCTCTCTCTGGTCCAGAATTAAGTACCTAGAGAGAAGTATATTAGGAATCTAGATTAGATAGATAGACTGTAGTATCCAGGTCTGTACCACGTGCTTACATTACAAGTAACTTATTTAATTGACTGGATTCTGGGTTCTTAATTGTTATTCCCTTGGTTTGTTCCCTGACTTTTGATGACTAAAATAATACATTTTTTATCCTTCGTGCTGGATTGTCAGGCTTTGCTCATACTACCTAGCCTGGTTTGGACTTTTTGCCTGACAATCCTAGCAGTCAGTTTCATCTGTCTTTTTTTGTTTCATTCACATAATAATGGAGCTTCCCTCATAGCTCAGTTGTAAAGAACCCGCCTGCAATGCAGGAAACCCCGGTTTGATTCCTGGGTCGGGAAGTTCCTCTGGAGAAGGGATAGGCTACCCACTCCAGTATTCTTGGCTTCCCTTGTGGCTCACCTGTTAAAGAATCCACTTGCAATGTGGGAGACCTGAGTTCGATTCCTGAGTTGGAAAGATCCCCTGAGAAGGGAAAGGCTACCTACTCCAGTATTCTGGCCTGGAGAATTCCATGGACTGTATAGTCCATGGGGTCACAAAGAGTCGGACACGACTGAGCGACCTTCACTTTCACATAATGGTATGTATGGGATAAATAATATTCAAGTCTGTTCTGTGTAGGAAGTAGGCAACATATAAAACTACTGGCATTCAGGGTAATTTCATGTGTCACAGCCTGTATTAGGACAATATAAAGCTGAACAGAGTTGCATGCCTAGAACTGTGTGTGTGTGTGTAGAATATGATCTGCTGTGAATCTTAGGGTAGGCAGAACGTGCTCGGCAGTTATTTTGGATTATGTACCTTCATGTAGGATCTGTAATCTTAGTCTGTTTTATTCACATAGAGAAACTTCTCATATGGTAGCTTATTTAGTGAGCGAGTAAACTAAAGAAATCATATTCTATTACTTAGAATCGATTCACAGCCAATTTTGGAATAGAATGTTATAGAAAGAATACTAACTACCTGAGAATTAAATAGCTGATACTAGTATGATACAGATTTGCATCAGTTTCTAAAAGTTGGAGGTTTATTTCCTATGGCTAAGTTTATTTTGATTCTTGTCATTAAATGGAGAAGCTTTTAAGTTAGTTGAAAACAGGCATTATAAGAGATGGCTAGCTTCTAAATGGTAGCTTTTCCAAGGAGAAAGTTAGATTATAAAGTGGCATAAACTTCTGATTAAAAGACATGCTTTCACCTAAATGTAAAGCCAGACACTGTAAAACTGTCAGAGGAAAACATAGGCGGAATTCTCTTTGACAAATTGCAGTGACATCTTTTTTGACCCACCCCCTAAAATAATGAAAATAAAAATGAGCAAATGGGACCTAATTAAAAGCTTTTGCACAACAAAGGGGACCATAAAAAGACAACCTTCAGAATGGGAGAAGATATTTGGAAATGAAGAGAGTGACAAGGGATTAATTTCCAAAATATGCAGTGCAGCTCAATATTAAAAAACAATAACTGAATCAAAAAATGGGTGGAAGACCTAAATAGACATTTCTCCAAAGAAGATATACAGATGGCCAACACACACATGAAAAGGTGCTCAACATCACTAATTATGAGAGAAATGCAAAGCAAAACTACAATAAGATATCACCTCATACTGATCAGAAGCGTTATCATCAAAAAATCTACAGACAATAAATGCTGGAGAGGATATGAAGAAAAGGGAAGCCCCTTACACTGTCAGTGGGCATGTAAATTGGTACAGCCACTATGGAGAACGGTGTGGGGTTGCTTAAACTGAAAAATAGAAGCACATGTGACCCAGCAGTCCCACTCCTGGGTGTATAACTGGAGAAAAGCATAGTTCCGGAAGATGCATGCACTCCAGTGTTCATCGCAGCACGATTGAAAATAACCAGGATGTGGAAGCATGTCTGTCAGCAGAAGAATGGATAAAGAAGTTGGGGCACATACATATACAATGACATATTACTCAGCCATAAAAAGGAACAAAATTGTGCTGTTTGTAGAGATATGGTTTATCTAAAGACTATTATACACAATGAAGTAAGTCAAAAAAGATATTGCATATTAATGCATATATGTGAAATCTAGAAGAATGGTTTAGATGTTCTTATTTGCAAAGCAGAAATAAAGGCACAGATGTAGAGAACAAATATATGGGTACCACAGGGGAAAGGGAGAGGGGTGAGATGAATTGGGAGATTGGCATATATACATTGTGTGTATGTGTGTATTAGTCGCTCAGTCATATCCGACTTGGCAATCCCATGGACTGTAGCCAGGCTCCTCTGTCCCTGGAATTCTCCAGGGAAGAATACTGGAGTAGGTAGTTATTCTCTTCTAAAGGGGATCTTCCTGTCCCAGGGATCAAACCTGGGTGTCCTGTATTGCAGGCGGATTCTTTACTGTCTGAGTCACCAGGGAAGCCACCACTACTGTGTATAGAATACTAAATAACTAATAAGAGCTTACTGTATAGGGAACTCTTCTCAGTGCTTTCTGGTGACCTAAAGGGGAAGGAAATCCAAAACAGGGCGGATATATAGGTATATGTATGGCTGATTCATTTTACTGGACAGTAGAGGCTGACACAGCAGTGTAAAGCCACTATACCTTGGAAAAAAGTCATACTTCCTCATAGTGATAAGATAGTAAATGTAAGTTTGAACTCTATTTGGATAGGAGTTTGTGTTATCAAGAGACTCAATGATTTGATTTCTCAAAAGTATATTGAGAAAGGGGAATATTTTCATTGCAATTGGCCTCAACTACATGCATGAAGAATCCTTTGTAAATCCATGTGACTATGCTTTAAGAGCTGCAGATGGTTGAGCACAATGCAACTTGCGTTCGGTTTTATGAATTTACCAGACTTGTGCGCCCTCTTGTGTTTATAGTTAAGACTGTTCTACCTTTCAGTAGTTTGATGGATTGAGTTGGTATATGTGCAGTGTTTTGAAGAGATTAAAAGTTTTCAAGTATAATGATAAGTATTCAATACATATTATCTAATCTCATTATTAGAAGAGGAAAGAATGTTAAGTGTTTCCTTGGTTCTGTCCCCAACATTTACTTTCACATCAGTTCAGTTGCTCAGTCGTGTCTGACTCTGCGACCCCATGAATTGCAGCACTCCAGGCCTCCCTGTCCATCACCAACTCCCAGAGTTCATTCAAACTCATGTCCATCGAGTCGGTGATGCCATCCAGCCATCTCATCCTCTGTCATCCCCTTCTCCTCCTGCCCCCAATCCCTCCCAGCATCAGAGTCTTTTCCAGTGAGTCAACTCTTCGCATCAGATGGCCAAAGTATTGGAGTTTCAGATTTAGCATCAGTCCTCCAAAGAACACCCAGGACTGATCTCCTTTAGAATGGACTGATTGGATCTCCTTGCAGTCCAGGGACTCTCAAGAGTCTTCTCCAACACCACAGCTCAAAAGCATCAATTCGTCGGTGCTCAGCTTTCTTCACAGTCTCTCTCACATCCATACATGACTGCTGGAAAAACCATAGCCTTGACTAGACAGACCTTTGTTGGCAAAGTAATGTATCTGCTTTTTAATATGCTATCTAGGTTGGTCATAACTTTCCTTCCAAGGAGTAAGCGTCTTTTAATTTCATGGCTGCAGTCACCATCTGCAGTGATTTTGGAGCCCGAAAAGATAAAGTCAGCCACGGTTTCCCCATCTATTTCCCATGAAGTGATGGGACCAGATGTCATGATCTTAGTTTTCTAAATGTTCAGCTTTAAGCCATCTTTTTCACTCCTCTTTCACTTTCATCAAGAGGCTTTTTAGCTCCTATTCACTTTCTACCATAAGGGTGGTGTCATCTGCACATCTGAGGTTACTGTTATTTCTCCCGGCAATCTTGATTCCAGTTTCCAAGGAGTAAGCGTCTTTTAATTTCATGGCTGCAGTCACCATCTGCAGTGATTTTGGAGCCCGAAAAGATAAAGTCAGCCACGGTTTCCCCATCTATTTCCCATGAAGTGATGGGACCAGATGTCATGATCTTAGTTTTCTAAATGTTCAGCTTTAAGCCATCTTTTTCACTCCTCTTTCACTTTCATCAAGAGGCTTTTTAGCTCCTATTCACTTTCTACCATAAGGGTGGTGTCATCTGCACATCTGAGGTTACTGTTATTTCTCCCGGCAATCTTGATTCCAGATGTGCTTCTTCCAGCCCAGCGTTTCTCATGATGTACTCGGCATGTAAGTTAAATAAGCAGGGTGACAATATACAGCCTTGACGTACTCCTTTTCCTATTTGGAACCAGTCTGTTGTTCCATGTCCACTTCTAACTGTTGCTTCCTGACCTGCATACAGGTTTCTCAAGAGGCAGGTTAGGTGGTCTGGTATTCCCATCTCTTTCAGAATTTTCCACAGTTTATTGTGATCCAGACAGTCAAAGCTTTTGGCATAGTCAATAAAGCAGAAGTAGATGTTTTTCTGGAACTCTCTTGCTTTTTTCATGATCCAGCAGATGTTGGCAATTTGATCTCTGGTTCCTCTGCCTTTTCTAAAGCCAGCTTGAACATCAGGGAGTTCACGGTTCACGTATTGCTGAAGCCTGGCTTGGAGGATTTTGAGCATTACTTTACTAGCATGTGAGATGAGTGCAATTGTGCGGTAGTTGGAGCATTCTTTGGCATTGCCTTTCTTTGGAATTGGAATGAAAACTGACCTTTTCCAGTCCTGTGGCCACTGCTGAGTTTTCCAAATTTGCTGGCAGATTGAGTGCAGCACTTTCACAGCATCATCTTATGAAAAACTATTTGGCAGCTTTCACTACAGGTAACATATGTCTAAAGTGTGATGTGGCAATTCTACTTCTACCAGGTGACCAAGTGAAGTCGCTCGTTGTCTTTAACTCTTTGTGACCACATGGACTGTAGCCTACCACGCTTCTCCATCCATGGAATTTTCCAAGCAAGAGTACTGGAGTGGGTTGCCATTTCCTTCTCTAGAGGATCTTCCCAACCTAGGGATTGAACCCGGGTCTCCCGCATTGTAGGCAGACGCTTTACCATCCTAGGTTTATTCCTAAAAGAAATGAGCATTTATGTCCACAAAAAATATATATACAGAAAAAAGTTCATAGTGGCACTCTTCTGAAACTCCTCAAACTAGAAACAACCCAAACATCCATCAATAGAGAATGAATAAATAAATTATTGTCTCTTTACCCATTGGGATGCTGCACAGCAATAAGCTAACAAACTAATGCTATGTGTATCAATATGGATGAAACTTATAATGTTTTGTAAAATTACTCTAGTTACTTAATAGCATGGTATATGAGTTAATTTAGATGAATTCCTATAGGAAAAAAACTAAGTTGTGAAGATGAGTATCTTTGGGGAGATAGGACACAGATTGAAAAGCAGCATGAGGTGATATCATGCAGGTGGGAAAATGTATACCTTAATTTGGGTGGTAGTTACATGAGTATGTAGATATCTTTTTTAAAAAAATGAGCTCTAGTAAAATTTTTTGCTATATTTACATGTTATGTTGTTCTGTCCTTAAGTCATGTCCAACTCTTTGTGACCCCATGGACTGCAGCACACCAGGCTTCCCTGTCCTTCACTATTTCCCAGAGTTTGCTCAAATTCATGTACATTAAGTTGGTTATGCTATATAACCATCTTATCCTCTGCTGTCCTAGTCTCCTTTTGCCTTCAATCTTTCCCAGCATCAGGATCTTTCCCAGCATCAGGATCTTTCCCAAGGAGTCAGTTCTTTGCATCAAGTGGCCAAAGTCTTGGGCTTCAACTTTAGCATCAGTCCTTCCAGTGAATATTCAGGGTTCATCTCCTTTAGGATTGACTGATTGGATTTCCTCACAGTCCAAGGGACTCTCAAGAGTCTTCTCCAGCACCATCATTTGAATGCATCAATTCTTTGGCACTCAGCCTTCTTTATAGTACAGATGTGACATATCACATCTGTACATGACTACTGGAAATATTGTAGTTTAATATTAAGACAAAGTACATTTATTTGTCAAGATGTGATGTCACTAAAGATAACTGTATATACTCAAGCACTGATCATGCTATGCTACTAAGTCAAATTCCCTTCTACCCTTGGGAGGACAGAGGAAGTGAGGGAAAAACTGAAAATAGTGCTATTGATAAATAACATCTTTAGGAACTACGAAAATATAATAGTCTGAGTACTCTTGACATCTGGACTCTGTTCGGTGTTGCTTTGGGCATTAAACTTACAACTGCAAGGACACTGGTTGACATGCCACAGCTCAGTTTCTTGATAGAAAGTTTGAAAGTGGCTTCTCCACAAAATATTAGGAAAGAGGTGGAAGAAATTTTCTGAAGGACAGGGACATTAACCCTGAGGAGAATAAATAGAAGAATTGGATGTGACTGGATTAGCATTCTGGAACTGAAAGAAGAAACAAGACAGAGAGCTAAGAAACATCAAGTTTAACCCTATGTCTGCGGGTTCCCAATGCTCAGATTCAATCAACCACAGATGACTGTACTACGTCATTTTATACAAAGGACTTGAGCATTTGTGGATTTTGGTATTTGGAGGAATCCTGGAGCCAACCCCCCAGACCGAGGGATGACTGTATTACCATTTTGTCTCGGTTTAGTCACTACGTCGTGTTCAACTTTTTGCAACTCCATGGACTGAAGCTCGCCAGCCAGATTCCTTTCCTTTCCCATGGGATTTCCCAGGCAAGAATACTGGAGTAAGTTGCCATTTTCTTCTGTAGGGAATCTTCCCAACCCAGAGACTGAACCCACATCTGCTACATTGGCAGGCAGATTCTTTACCACTGAGCCACCTGGGAAGCCCTTATTTAGAGGGGTCAGAAATTTACAGACACAGTATTTGTATTCAACTGACATGGTCTTACTCATGGTTCCCTAACTAATGGGAAGTAAGGAAAAGCCCGTGCTTCCAACACTTGCTTTTAAAACTCACTGAACTCCTATTATGGGCAAGTTGCCTTTGTTGGGCTAACTGAAGCTCCATGAGATTATATAATTTTCCAAAGTCATACAGCCTGAAAGTGGCAGAGCCAGGATTTTCATTTTAACCTTGGACCATTTGACGCTGAAATCTGCATTGACTCCATTGCCCATTTTACAGATTGTGACACTGGAGCTCAGAAGACTCCAATAGCCCGCCGAGGCCAATACCTCTGGCACTTTCATCCTCACCCTATGTTCTGTCCACTGGGCTATAATGCTTCTCACAAGCGTCAGGCAAGTCCTATGCCCTATGCCTTCCTGTGCTGCCTGCCAAACACAGCATCATGCTCTGAACATTGTAGAGCATCAAAGAATGTTAGAGCTAGCAGGAATTTTGAAACTGGATGGAAATCTCTCACTTTGCACACATGTCCATTTTGAAGCAGAACGGCATGGTAAGAGCCAGGTCTAAAACCCAGATCTCCTGACCCCATGATCTGCTTTCTTTCTGCTTCCTCCCTGCACCAATAGATGTTCATTTCTCTTCTCCCTTTCCAGAGCCTAAAAGAAGAGAAATGTGAGGGAAAGAACAAGAGATTGCAATCAGAAGACAGGGGGTGGGCAAATCCCACAAGTCTTCTGGGAAGAAAGGGGTGCTGGCCTGGGCCCAGGAAGTGTCCCCTGGGGGGCTTTTGTCAGCAGGAATCCTCACATCTTCATATGCAAAGAAGCGCCTGGCAGATCCAATCCTCCAGTGACTCAAATGTCACAGCATGACTGTAGGGAAAGAATAATAGTGGGAGCATGCTGGCCAATTTTCAACAGAAGGGCTCAGGATAAGGAAGCTGAAGAAAATCGCTAAAGAGGATGATAATGACAATAATAAAAAACAAATAGCTGCCATTTATTGAGCACTTGTGTGTCTGGCATTGGGCTGCACACTTTACATATCAACCTGATAAAGTACAGTGATTATCCCCATTTTGGAAGGAGGAAACTGAGGTGGGACAAGGCTGAAGAGGTTGCCCAAGGACATACAGCTTGTGAAGGAGAGACCTTGGATGTGAATTCGGGTATGCCTACATGTAAGTCTGTGCATCTCAGCACAGAATCATAATGGCAGCCATTAGGCATCCAAGACTGAAGGATGTGCTGAGCGCAATGCATTATCTCCTTTCCTCCTCACAAAACCCCCGATGAATGTGTGTAAGTCTCTTGATTTTATAGTGGAGGCAAAGAGCTTGGGCTTCCCTGGTGGCTCAGATGGTAAAGAATCTGCCTGCAAGGCAGGAGACTCATGGTTCGATCCTGTGTCTGGAAGCTGTTGTTGCTGTTGAGTCATTTCCAACTCTTTGTTGATATCCCCTGGAAAAAGGAAATGGCAACTCACTCCAGTATTGTCTGGAGAATTCCATGGATAGAGGAGCCTTGTGGGCTACAGTCCATGGAGTTGCAAAGAGTTAGACGCAACTGAGTGACTAGCACACACTCACATACAAAGAACTTGGAGACACTAATTGTTCAAGGTCACACAGTAAGTTAGGAACAGAAACAAGATTCAAATTCTAATTGGTCTTATTCTGGAGCTCATTGTGACAGCAGAAATAACTGCAACAAAAGTTATCACATTTGGCCAAATAGACTATTAGTAAGAATGGTCCATTTGATATATTATTCACAACCAACTCCTAATGATTCTGAAGAGCTGCCTGCAACCCAGGCCCAAAAGCAAAATAAGGGTGACTTTATGTAGCTATTTTCCCTGTGTTGTCAAATTATCTCTCTGTGCAACTTCTCATCCTAAGTGACAACAGACAGACACTTGTATAATTATCAGCATTCTTAGAATAAAAGTAATCATCCTTTTCCTATAGTCTCTCTTTTTTTAAATTGGATATAGTTGATTTACAATGTTGTGTTAGTTTGAGGTATACAGCAAAGTGATTCAGATCATATATATATATAAAACATATATTAATATATATATATACACAACACACATACATATATATAAATACATATATATGTCCACACACATATATGATCATGTGTATATTCTTTTTCAGATTCTTTTCATTAACCAGTTATTCCAAAATATTGAGTAGAGTTCCCTACGCTATACTGCATGTCATCGTTGCCTATCTGTTCTACATATAGTAGTGTGTGCATGTTAATCTCAAACTCTTAACTTAACCCTCTAACCCTTTTCATTTTTGGTAACCACAAATTTGTTTTCTATAACGATGGGTCTATTTCTGTTTTGTGGATAAGTCCATTTGTATCACTTTTAAGATTCCACATATAAGCAATATCGTATGGTATTTGCCTTTGTCTGATATACTTTACTTAGTATGATAATCTCCAGATCCACCCATATTGCTGCAAATGTTTGCTGTAGTACTACTCATAATAGCCAAGACATGGAGGCCACCTAGATATCCATCAACAGATGAATGGATAAAGAAGATGTGGTATTACTCCATCATAAAAAAGAATGAAATAATCTCTCACTTTCTCAATCTAACCACAAAGAAAAAAAATATGATAAAATATGAAAGAAAAATATAGTAAGAACCCAGGGAACCTTTCTTTCCCTGGAAATCATAGAAATTATCCCAATAAAAATTCATTATCACAAAGACTCCTACTCTACTAGGAAACTTATACTTTTCACATGTTTCATGTTTGAACAATTCAGCAGAAAGGAAATAGATATGACTCTTAAATATCTGAATAAATGCTCCTTCTCACTTACAGAAAAAGGAAATTAAAATGCTTGAAGTCAATTTTACCCATGGAGCATTGGTAGGGAGAAATCACTTTCATTTATCAGTGGGATGCATTGGGAAGGCAACTTTGCAACATTTATTGAATTTACAATTCATGTACCATTTGACCTAGCAGTCCACCCCTAAGAATTTATCCTTCAGATTTACTTATACAGATCCAAAATGACCTATTTATAAAGTTATTTATTGCAGCACGGTTTTTAGTAGCAAAAGATGTTAATAAATGTTCATCAGAATGGGGCTGGTCCTAAATCATAGTTTAGCCATACAGTGGAGCACCACACACCACAAGAAGAATGAGAAGCTTGCAACACAGAGATGAAAGAAGTGCTGAGTTCTATTGTTTAGAGGAATATGCAAGGTGCAGGAAGTTTATGCTGGATGTTACTATGCCCATAAAAACTCTGGAGGAGAAATCTAAAATATGTATACTACTTACATATGAATAAAATATATTTTTAAAGATACAAAAGAAAATGCCAGCATCCATTGCCCTTCAAGATTGGAAGACTAGACCCTCTCTGGTGCCTCTGGAATTTTTAACCATGTGATTGTATCTCCCATTCAAATTTTTTTCTAAAAATAAAATAAAAAGAAATCATTTCTTTTAAATTGCTTTCCTTACCTTGGGTGAGGTGCAGATAGACCAAGAGGAAGAAAAGCTATTTTCTTTATATATCTGTGAATTGTTTTCACAGCCATGTATACATTTTAGCATAAAAATATCCAACAAAGATTAAAAAGATACATTTTCTTTTGCAATTCCTAAAGATATTTTTTAATCATTAACAGAAAGCTATTATGGCCCTAAATGTTCAAAAAAGCTAAGCTGGCTATGTCTCTTCTCCTCAAGAATCTTAAGGATCTGATCTTAAGAATTTCCATAAGAATCCAAACTGGCTATGTCTCTTTTTTTCCTTAAGAATTTCCCTTATTTCTCATTTGGTAAAGAGTTTTTGCTTGTTTTGTTTATTTTTTATTTTTTCCTCAAGTAATGTGCATTCTGAACTGGAAGAAACACAAGCTGGAATCAAGATTGCCGGGAGAAATATCAGTAACCTCAGATATGCAGATGACACCACCCTTATGGCAGAAAGTGAAGAGGAACTAAAAAGCCTCTTGATGAAAGTGAAAGTACAGAGTGAAAAAGTTGGCTTAAAGCTCAACATTCAGAAAACGAAGATCATGGCATCTGGTCCCATTATTTCATGGGAAATAGATGGGGAAACAGTGGAAACCGTGTCAGACTTTATTTTTCTGGGCTCCAAAATCACTGCAGATGGTGATTGCAGCCATGAAATTAAAAGACGCTTACTCCTTGGAGGAAAAGTTATGACCAACCTAGATAGTATATTCAAAAGCAGAGACATAACTTTGCCAACAAAGGTCCGTCTAGTCAAGGCTACGGTTTTTCCTGTGGTCATGTATGGATGTGAGAGTTGGACTATGAAGAAGGCTGAGCACCGAAGAATTGATGCTTTTGAACTGTGGTGTTGGAGAAGACTCTTGAGAGTCCCTTCGACTGCAAGGAGATCCAACCAGTCCATTCTGAAGGAGATCAGCCCTGGGATTTCTTTGGAAGCAATGATGCTAAAGCTGAAACACATGTATGGATGTGAGAGTTGGACTATGAAGAAGGCTGAGCACCGAAGAATTGATGCTTTTGAACTGTGGTGTTGGAGAAGACTCTTGAGAGTCCCTTCGACTGCAAGGAGATCCAACCAGTCCATTCTGAAGGAGATCAGCCCTGGGATTTCTTTGGAAGCAATGATGCTAAAGCTGAAACTCCAGTACTTTGGCCACCTCATGTGAAGAGTTGACTCATTGGAAAAGACTCTGATGCTGGGAAGGATTGGGGGCAGGAGAAGAAGGGGACGACCGAGGATGAGATGGCTGGATGGCGTCACAGACTCGATGGACGTGAGTCTGGGTGAACTCCGGTAGATGGTGATGGACAGGGAGGCCTGGCGTGCTGTGATTCATGGGGTTGCAAAGAGTCAGACATGACTGAGTGACTGAACTGAACTGAATGTGCATTCTAGCTAATCATCTCCTTAGAAAGAGTGATGTGCTTGTTAAGTCTCCTTAGTCATATCCAACTTAGTCATATCCAACTCTTTGCGACTCCAAGGACTGTCGTTAACAAACTTCCTCTCTCCATGGGATTCTCCAGGCAAGAATACTGGAGTGAGTTGGCATTCCCTTCTCCAGGGGATATTCCCAAACTAGGGATCAAACACACATCTCCTGCATCTCCTGTATTTCAGTCAGATTCCTAACTGCTGAGCCACTGGGGAAGCCCAGAAAGATAGTGATGCTTGAATTCAAACCAGAGATGCTACTAGAGGTTTCAATACTTCCACTGTAGCTTTTTAGAAAATGCAGAGGAACCAGAGATCAAATTGCCAACATCTGCTGGATCATTGAAAAAGCAAGAGAGTTCCAGAAAAAAAATCTATTTCTGCTTTATTGACTATGCCAAAGCCTTTGACTGTGTGGATCACAAGAAACTGTGGAAAATTCTGAAAGAGATGGGAATACCAGGCCACCTGACCTGCCTCTTGAGAAACCTATATGCAGGTCAGGAAGCAACAGTTAAAACTGGACATGGAACAATAGACTTGTTCCAAACAGGAAAAGGAGTACGTCAAGGCTGTATATTGTAACCCTGCTTATTTAACTTCTATGCAGAGTACATCATGAGAAACGCTGGGCTGGAAGAAACACAAGCTGGAATCAAGATTGCTGGGAGAAATATCAATAACCTCAGATATGCAGATGACACCACCTTTATGGCAGAAAGTGAAGAAGAACTAAAAAGCCTCTTGATGAAAGTGAAAGAGGAGAGTGAAAAAGTTGGCTTAAAGCTCAACATGCAGAAAACTAAGATCATGCCATCCAGTCCCATCACTTCGTGGCAAATAGATGGAGAAACAGTGGAAACAGTGGCTGACTTTATTATTTTGGGCTCCAAAATCACTGCAGATGGTGACTGCAGCCATGAAATTAAAAGACGCTTACTCCTTGGAAGGAAAGTTATGACCAACCTAGACAGCATATAAAAAGCAGAGACATTACTTTGTCAACAAAGGTCCATCCAGTTAAGGCTCTGGTTTTTCCAGTAGTCATGTATGGATGTGAGAGTTGGACTATAAAGAAAGCTGAGTGCTGAAGAATTGATGCTCTTGAGCTGTGGTGTTAGAGAAGACTTTTGAGAGTCCCTTGGACTGCAAGGAGATCCAACCAGTCCATCTTAAAGGAAATCAGTCCTGGGTGTTCATTGGAAGGACTGATGTTGAAGCTGAAACTCCAATATTTTGACCATCTGATGTGAAGAGCTGACTCATTTGAAAAGACCCTGATGCTGGGAAAGATTGAAGGCAGGAAAAGGGGACCACAGAGTATGAGATGGTTGGATGGCATCACCAACTCAATGGACATGAGTTTGGGTAAACTCTGGGAGTTGGAGATGGACAGGGAGGCTTAGTGTGCTATGGTTCATGGGGTCTCAAAGAGTCGGACACAACTGAGCGACTGAAACTGACTGACTCTTTGGAAGAGAAGTTATGACCAACTTAGACAGCATATTTAAAAACAGAAACATTACTTTGTCCACAGAGTTCCATCTAGTCAAGTCTAGGTTTTTTCAGTGGTCATATATGGATGTGAGAGTTGGACTATAAAGAAAGCTGAATGCTGAAGAATTGCTGCCTTTGAACTGTGGTGTTGGAGAAGACTCTTGAGAGCCCCTTGGACTACAAGGAAATCCAACCAGTCCATCCTAAAGGAGATCAGTCCTGGGTGTTCATTGGAAGAACTGATGTTGAAGCTGAAACTCCAATATTTTGGACACCTGATGCAAAGAGTTGACTCATTTGAAAACACCCTGATGCTGGGAAAGATTGAGGGCAGAAGAAGGGGACGACAGAGGATGCGATGGTTGGATGGTATCACCAACTCAGTGGACATGGGTTTGGATGGACTCCGGGAGTTGATGATGGACAGGGAGGCCTGGTGTGCTGTAGTTCACGGTGTCGCAACGGTCAGACATGACTGAGCGACTGAACCGACTGAACTGCAGCTTTATTTATACCTCACAGAGCTCTGAAATTTGGTTATCACTGGCCTTGCTCTGATCAGTTTTCTTCTTAGAAAAGGTATTGTTGAAAATCCTACCTTTTCACTTTCATTTGTGAATTGGTCTAGGAAGTTTTCTGGTTCCTTAAATGTTTTAAAATGTTAATTGAAGAGCAGAGTAGCTATACAAAATCATAGCACTGTATCTTCAAGTCATTCACTCTGTTCTTTATGAACTGACATTTCCTACCATCCCACAAAAATGTGAAATAGGAACTAAATGGCTACCAAATCAACAAACAAATAGCTCTCTTTTGATATGTGATAATGTACACAAAACATAATAAGTTTCCCCTGGTGAGCTCCCATATTGCAGCCCTGTCCAACTATTCAAATGGCTAGTATGAAATCATACACACACTCAAAGATTATGTAGACAGACTCTAGGGTTTCCCAGGTGTCTCAGTGGTAAAGAATCCACCTGCCAAGCAGGAGACCCAGCTCCAATCCCTGGGTCAGAAAGATTCCCTGGAGAAGGAAATGGCAACTCACTTCAGTATTCACCTGGGAAATCCCGGGGACGTAGGAGCCTGGTGGGCTACAGTCCAAGGTGTTGCAAAGAGCAGGAAATGACTTAGTGACTAAACTATGATATAGACTCTGGCTATTCAAGTCCACTCAGGGTGGTGTCCATTGACCAGCATATCACATTTCCTGGCAGCATGTTAGAAATATAGACCCCAAATCCTCCTCAGACTACTAAATTAGAATCTTCATTTTAATGATATTCTTAAGCAGTGATTCATATACACATTAATATTGGAGAATCACAAGTACAGAGCATGAACACAAAAGACAGATATATCTACATTGAAATCATAGCTCTGGCATTTCAGGTTGTGAATGAGCAAATTATATAAGCACCTGAAGCTTCAATTTCCTCATTTTAAAAATGGAAATGATAATAGCTGGTTTACATGTTTGCTGTGACAATTGAAGGTTTTAGTTGCTCAGTCCAACTCTGCATGTCCCACGCTTTGCAGCCCATGGACTGTAGTCCTCCAGGTTCCTCTGTCCATGGAATTGTCTTGCTTACTTTAATTGCTGCGACAACTGAAAGAAAGCATATATAGAAAACACCAAGCAGAGTACTAGGCGTGAACCAGATGTTCCATGAATATTAAAACTTCCTTTATTCTTACTTCCAATTTTAAGAGGAAAGAAAATATTCAAATGATAAAAAAAAAAAAGAGAGCATACATTTAGAAATTCTTAAATCACCCTACAGTATATCTGAGAACTAAGGACTTCAACCTACACCTAAGTCAAGTTTCTGACATATTCCATTAACACACACTGAAGCTCATGTTCTTACAGTCATCACTGATAAACTTCAGGTTACATTTTTAAAATATATATATGGAACAATGGAATACTACTCAGCCATGAAAAAGAATTGCAGCAACATGGATGGGCCTAGAGATTATCACACGTAGTGAAGTAAGTGAGACAGAGAAAGACAAATAGCGTATGCTATCCCTTACATGTGGAATCTAAAATATGACACAAAAGAACTTCTCTACAAGATAGAGACAGATTTACTGTCATAGAGAACAGACTTGTGGCTGCCAAGAGGCAGGAGGCATGGGGGATGGATTGCGAGTTTGGAATTAGCAGATACAAACTGTTTTATATAGGATGGATAAATAACAAGGTCCTACTGCACAGGGAACTATATTCAATATCCTGTGATAAATCATTATAAGAAGCGCCTTGGAAGAAATGATATAAAGTTCTTGAAGAGATTAAAATGTCTTTCTACATAATGATGCAGGGGAGGAAAAATAATATTCCCTCTACCTTCTGAGCTTTTAGCTAAGACTCCTATAATAAAAGGCAGAATAGCAAGAGAAAAATAAACAAGTTCATTCACAAGCTTATGTCATGTATACATAGGAGACACCTAGAAAAAAACCTGAGTAACTCCTCAAGATGGCCTAGAATTTATGTAAATGCTATCTAAATAGAGAAAGATGAGGAGGGATATAAACCTCTCAGGAGAAAGAAATGATGTTCATGGGAGAAGAATAGGCCTTCAGAAGAACAGACGGTTTTTCCTGGTGTGGTATCCACTTTTAGTCTTTCTGTGATGAGTCAATCCTCCCTGGTTGATGAAACTCCCAGTGAAGGGATCTATGACAATTGAGGTTTTTGGAAGAAGGCTCTGTCTTCAGAGCTCACAGAAAACCTCTCCTTGCATTTGCTGATTTTCAATTGTGTATGGCTTCAAATAATCGATATACCAAAGTGGCGTATTTGGCGGCAGCATGTCCTGAACTGCTACAGTCACATTCCGAGGTTGCACATTCTATCCCCTTTGGTAAAAATTAAGCTAGCACTTTTCCTATGGACTCAGGGCACAGGCACTGTTGATTGAGCGGCAGGCATAGGAAAAGTAGCTGGCTCCCTTGTGGACACAGAGGTGGTAGGTCACGTCAGAGGCTGTGGGCATCTGGCAGCCAGGGCCATGCCCCCATCCTAGGGGACAGTACAAACTCACTACAACAGGGGTGTCAAGGAGCTGGCCTGGAGAAGAGGCATCCACATCCCAAGGAGTCCTGGGGAGGAAGCATCAGATGAACATGGCACAGAGGCCTGGAGTGGAAGGGACTAGGGTCTGGGTGTTCTTGGGGAAAACTGAGGAGGATCACATCTGTCAGGAGGAGTAGAGACTATCAGGGTGGCTCTCTTCCCATATCCCCCTCCCTAGTTCAACCCTGGAGATGCCACAGAAGTAAAAGTGGGGACAATGTGTTTGGTAAGTTAATATAAAGACCAAGAAAGTGACCAAGTTGAAGAATTAAGGAGGAAGCAACAAGTAAGCAGGGAACAGAGATTAGCAGTGCTAACCAGGAAAATTGTGGTGCTGGAGAAGGTTCTTGAAAGTCTCTTGGATAGCACAGAGATCAAACCAGTCAATCCTAAAGAATCAGTCCTAAATATTGGAAAGAGATGCTGAAGGTGAAGCTCCAATACTTTCACCACCTGACGCAAAGACTCAACTCATTGGAAAAGACCCTGATGATGGGATAGATTGAAGTCAGAAGGAGAAGGGGGTGACAAAGAAGGAGATGGTTGGATGGTATCACTGACTCAGGGGACATGAGTCGGAGCAAACTCTGGGAGATAGTGAAGGACAGGGAAGCCTGGTGGACTGCAGTTCATGTGGTCTCAAAGAGTCAGACACAACTGAGCAACTGAACAACAACAACAAAGGATTGTGCAGTAGCATTGAACATTTGAGCAGCTTGTTGTGAGCAGTGATCAAGAGATTTTCAAGCTCTGAGGCTTTCTCCTCCCACCCTACCCTCTTAACCAAATAGCCAGGTGGTTACAACTGACCAAGGTATCTTTTAAGAAAGAGAAGTGTCAGGGCACAAGCCCTCAATCTTGAGGAAATCCTGCCCCAACCCACAGGCATGATTAGGCCTTACCTCTTGCCCCAATACACATATCCCTAGAAATGCCAACAACTCTAAGGAATATGAACGCAAAATAAAATGAAGCAGGATCCTATGGTCCTTGTCCCCCGTGTCCTCAGCCTGCCTTTTGTCTGTAGAAAAACTTTAGCCAAAAAATAAGTTTAATCAGAGAAGAGAGAAAAGGCAGAAACAAAGGGAAAGAGTCCAACAAGACTAAATAATAATAATGTAGTCACTAAGCATAGTCAAGTACCCTTAGTTCCCCTGCAATGGCTATAGATACTGAAACCCCCATCATGGAGAAAGTTAACTACATGGTTGACCAGACTGTAGCCACGACAAGTTGCCACAGTTCTGAGAACTGACCACCAAGAAATGGGAAAAAATCAATCCTGAAACTGATGACTAACTGTATTTAATCAAGATGCTGCTGATCAGACCACTAAATGATTAATTTCAGGCTGACTGTCAGAGCTGACTCCTGCTTCTGCATGTAGCCCTCTCCCTCTGCCTATAAAAAGCTCTTGCCCACTTACTGTCAGTGGAGGCAGGGATGGGAGAGTCAGCCATTGAACAGGAGTCTGCCCTCCCCTCTAGGTTGCCAGCATCCAACATAAAACTTTCCTTCCCACCAATTTTCCTCTTTATTGGCTTTTAAGTGGTAAGCAGTCAGAACACTACTTTTGGTTACCCAAAGAAATTTAAGGCTCCATCTTAGAAAAGCAGCAGCTATGAAAGAAAGACAACAAAGTAACAATCAGTGCCAGAGAAATGTCCAGAATGAATGGACAAAAACCAAAGAATAATTTTAAATAATCTGAATAACTGTCTTAGGGAAATAAGAAAGGATATTACAAACCCAAAGCCCAAATAAGAAGACATAAAGAAGAACGAGTTGGACACATTACATATGCAAAATATAACAAGTAAGAAAAATAAGGGGTTTAATAACAGAAAGGACATAGAATAGCATACTGTTGAGAGGAAGACAGATCAAGAAAAGCTATTCACCATGAACATATATCAGCCTACCAATATGTTCACAAAATATATAAATGAATCAGAAATCTGAGCAGTAAATCTTAATCTTTACACTTTATGATTTTAAGATCACTCTGTCAGAAACTGCTTAGATCAGACTCCAAAATAAGTAACTACATGGAAGAGCTAAATAACACATTGTTAATTTTTGATTTATTGATATATATAAAATTTTATATCCCCAAATAATGAACATTCCTTTAAAACACATGCAAATATTTACAAAATTAATTATATACTCAGTCACAAAGGAAGTCTCAATAAATTCCACAGAATCAGTATCTTGGAGATTATGTTCCCTAACCATGATATAATACAACTTAAAATCTACCTGAGGATATATTTCTAAATCTCCTAAATCTTGCAACTAAAGCAGTATTTAAAAGGAAAGTTATTGCTTTAAATACATTTATTGGAAATCAAAAAAGCATAAAAATAAATGAACAAAGCACTCAAATCAAAATAAAACCAGAAAAGGAGCAATAATTAAACATAAAGAGTCATGTAGGAAGGAAATAATAAAGATAAGGATAAAAATCAATGAAATAGAACAAAAACACCACAACAAATTGTGATGCTTATAAAATAAAAAACTGGTTTTGAAAAAATTAGTAAGACAAACTTCTGATAAAACTGGAAGAAATAAGCAAAATGCAGAATGAAGGGAAGAACTAACTCAGACACAACAAACTACAATAACATCAGTAATAATATAATGGGACTTCCTTGGTGGCTCAATTGGTATTAAAAAAAAAAAATCTGCATGCAAAGCAAGAGACCAGGGTTCGATCCCTGGGTCTGGAAGATTTCCTGGCAAAGGAAATGGCAACTCATTCTAGTATTCTTGCCTGGAAAATAGGCAATTCTTGACTTCTCTGTCTTGCCATGGACAGAGAAGTCTGGGGGGCTACAGTCCATGGGGTTACAAAAAAGTCAGACATGACTTAGAGAATAAACCACCACCAAACAGTATAATAGCACATTGAGAAAACCTACCCAACATGAATCATTTCTGGAAAATTATGAAATCACACTAGTGGCACAAGAAGTACAGAAAATTTGAATTTAAATTCAAAGGAGATTACTTTAAATAAAACTAAAAAACAATCGGAAAAGATTTAGAAAATATTTTTATAATGTCAAAATCAATGAGGAAATGCTCTTTAGAACATATGAGGAACTAGAACAAAACAAGACAGGAAATCCAGTAGAAAAATAGGCAGAGGAAATGAACTGTTATAATTCACAGGCAAGAAACCAAATGGCTAGCAGTGATTGAGCAAACTAGAAATAATGAAAACAAAACACAATTTTTTACCTTCAAAACACTTTTCAAGTTGTTTTTAAAAAGCCTTTGCTAATTTGTTCTAACAAATTATCAAACTGTGGGGAAATGGAAACTCATAGGCTGCTGTTGGGAGTGTAGGTTGGTGAAATTATACTGGAAATTGGGCAATGCTTTCCTTTTTTAAATTAATTTTTATTGGAGTATAGTTGCTTTACAATGTGTTAATTTCTACTGTACAGCAAAATGAATTAGCCATACATATACATACATCCCCTCCGTTTTGGATTTCCTTCCCTTTCAGGTCACTACAGAGTACTGAATAGAGTTCCCCGTGCTAATACAGTTGGAGAAGGCAATGGCACCCCACTCCAGTACTCTTGCCTGCAAAATCCCATGGGTGGAGGAGCCTGGTAGGCTGCTGTCCATGGGGTCGCTAAGAGCTGGAGAGGACTGAGCAACTTCACTTTCACTTTCCACTTTCATGCACTGGAGAAGGAAATGGCAACCCGCTTCAGTGTTCTTGCCTGGAGAATCCCAGGGACAGGGAGCCTGGTGGGCTGCTGTCTATGAGGTCGCACAGAGTCGGACACGACTGAAGTTACTTAGCAGCAGCAGCAGCAGTGCTAATACAGTAGGTTCTCATTAGTTATCTATTTTTTACATAGCATCAGTAGTGTTTATTTATCAATCCCAGCTTCCAGTTCCTCCCACCTCCTCCTTTCCCCTTGGCATCTAAACATTTATTCCCTACATCTGTGTCTCTATTTCTGCTTTGCAAGTAGTATCATCTACCATTTTTCTAGATTCCACATGTATGTTTTAATATATGATGTTTTTCTCTTTTTGACTTACCTCACTCTCTATGACATTCTCTAGGTTTATCCACATCTCTACAGATGACCTTGTTTCATTCATGGCTGAGCAATATTCTATTGTATATATGTACCACATCTTCTTTATCCATTCCTCTAGTGATGGACATTTAGTTTGCTTCCATGTCCTGGCTATTGTAAATAGTGCTACTATGAACACATGCATCTTTTTGAATTGTTTTTCTCTGGGTATATACCCAGCGGTGGAATTACTGGGTCATGGGATAGTTCTATTTTTAGTTTTTTAGGGAACCTCCATACTGTTTTCCATAGTGGCAATGCTTTCTGAAATTAAGCATGCATAGACTAAGATCCAGCCATCCCTTTGCTGCATATATATATATACTCCCAAAGAAACCCACATATAATTCCATAAAAGTACATGCACAGGAATCCTCAGTCCAGCCTGTTTGTAGGATTGGGTTGTTGGGTATCATTCAGGTGTCCATCTCCAGCACTACATATAAATGACACATGGTAGGTGGGTACCACAAAGCTGCAAAGTAGAGATGCATACAGTAACAAGGACTCATGATAAGAATAACCATTGAAAGAAATGTGTAAGAAGTAAAACTAGAACTATATTGCAAAAGCATTTAGGTAAATTTTAATATACATATTTATAAAAACAAGTAGTATGCATATTTCAAGGTACATATTATGTAAGGAAAATCAAAATGGTATTTTGATTTGGTATTGCTGAGAGAATTCTCTGCAATAGAGCCAGGAAGCCACAGAGGAAGCGTAATCTACACATATCTCAGCCTAGGTGATACCTGACCTTCTGACCACTTACTGTCCTAACGAAGACATTCAGAACATCAACCAGAAACTTATCGGACCCTTACCCTATAGCCACTCATGTCGGTCCATCCATTAAAAACAATTATTTCTGTTTTTTATGTCAGAGTGCAACCTTGTGACTTTTGCCTTTATAAGCCCCTGACTTTTTTCTTCTTCCCTGAAACACTCTTTGTTTTACAAGCCAGAAATTAAAAGATGCTTGCTCCTTGGAAGAAATGCTATGACCAAACTAAACAGCAAAGAAAAAGCAGAGACATTACTTGGCCAACAAAGGTCCCTCTAGTCAAAGCTATGGTTTTTCCAGTTGTCATGTATGGATGTGAGAGCTGGACTATAAAGAAAGCTGAGCACCAAAGAATTGAGGCTTTAGAACTCTGGTGTTAGAGAAGACTCTTGAGAGTCCCTTGGACTGAAAGGGTATTAAACCAGTCAATCCTAAAAGAAATCAACCATGAATATTCATTGGAAAGACTGATGCTAAAGCTGAAACTCCAATATGTTGGCCACCTGATGTGAAGAAGTGACTCATTTGAAAAGACCCTGATGCTGGGAAAGATTGAAGGCAGGAGAAGGGGATGACAGAGGATGAAATGGTTGGATAGCATCACCAACTCGATGGACATGAGTTTGAAGAAGCTCCAAGAGTTGGTGATGGACAGGAAAGCCTGAAATGCTGCAGTCCATGGGGTCACAAAGTGTCGGACATGACTGAGTGACTGAACTGAAGTGAACTTACCTGAATCTGTGTCTCTTGAATTGCAATTCTTAAGATCTCAAATAAAGCTTTTTGTTCTTCTTGATACTAATTATTGTTCAACCATACATAAACTGCATATACCAGTTATATGCATATATATTAAAAACATTATACTGGGTGCCTTTAGGGGGGCAGGGAAGAAGTTGGAGGTGAGGAGTAGTAACATGGGAGACAAGCAGGTGTGCAGAGAAATGGCAGTGAGACAGAAATGCAGTGGGGTTTCCTGGTCAACACAAATCTTACTTGTTTTATGCATATGATCCAAGGGTTTCAAATTAGGCAGCACAACCAGACTCTATCCAGCAACTAAGAGCAGTTTACAAATCCCAGAAGGTGAAATAGCAAGGCAAGAACAAACACGGACCTTGTTGAGGCTGAAAGATGGAATACTTGCCATACTGTAAACTAGATGATAAAACCAGTGGGGTACAATAAAAAATAAATATTAATAGTTTATCTTTGTCCCCAGTTCCTGGCAAAGAACTCTTAAAACCTTTGGAATATCCTGAATGACAAGAGTATCTTTTGTATGCTAGTGACATCCTTACCTGTAGATGGCTTCAGGATGGGCACTAGTTACCAGAAAGAGATCTAAGCCATCCTTGGAGGTTTGAAATTTCAGGCCCATCCAGTTCCCTACCTCTTCCTCCACCCAACCCCCAACCAGGGGAAAGGGACTGGAGATCAACTTCAATCAATACAGCCAATGACTTAAACAAATATATCTCCATAATTAAACCTTCATAAAACCCCTAAATGATGGGGCCTGGAGAGCTTCTGGGTTGAACATATGGATGTGCTGGGAAGATGGTTCACTAGAAAAGAGCATAGAAATGCCACCCACCTCATCCACACGCTCTGCCCTATGTATCTATCCCATTTGGCCATTCTTCAGTTGCTTCCTTTATAGTAAACCAAATAAACATAAATAAATAATTTTCTTGGGTTCTGTGAGTTGTGTTCTAACAAATTATCAAATCTCTGATTTATAGGTGGTTGGTCAGAAATTTTTCTGAACTTAGGTTTGGCTGCTTGCATCTCAAAAGCCAAAACTTGTGATAGAAGTGTTGTTTGGAAAGGAAAGTTTGCTTTATTCAGGAGGCCAGTAATCTGGGGAGAAGGTGGATTTGTATGCAAGAACCAACTCCCAAGATTCTGCTCGACCCTGGAAATGTTTAAAGGGATAAAAAGGAAGTTGATAGCAGTTGATTATTTGGGGAGGGAGTCAGAGTCTTCATTTTCTCCCATTATGCATAGACTTTCTTCTGATTGGTTGTGATGAGGTAACATGGTGGAGTTCCAGAGATCTTGTGCTCGGCCTGAAGTTACCATTTTCTACCTGCATGGGGGCCTCAGTTCCTGAAGAAGAACTCAAAGACACCCCTTGAGGAGGAACCAGGACCCTGTTTTCTTGCTGCACTACTGTTTCTTGGGTGCTCCTCTGCTATTTCTGCATTCCCTCCCTTTGCTAATGAATACCTGTTTGAATCTTCCCTCTGAAACTCAGGGAAGATCAAGAAGGCTGAAGAAAGCCTATTCCCTACAAATAAGAATGAGGGGAGGGGACGTGGAAAGGATTTGTACCCAGGAGGATCCCATCACTTCATGGCAGATAGATGGGGAAACAGTGGAAACAGTGGCTGACTTTATTTTTCTGGGCTCCAAGGGATCGCACTCAGCTTTCTTTATAGTCCAACTCTCACATCCATACATGACCACTGGAAAAACCATAGCCTTGACTAGACTGACCTTTGTTGGCAAAGTAATGTCTCTGTTTTTTAATATGCTGTCTAGGTTGGTCATAACTTTTCTTCCAAGGAGTAAGCGTCTTTTAATTTCATGGCTGCAGTCACCATCTGCAGTGATTTTGGAGCCCAGAAAAATAAAGTCAGCCACTGTTTCCACTTGCTGGGAGGGATTGGGAGCAGGAGGAGAAGGGGACGACCGAGGATGAGATGGCTGGATGGAATCACTGACTCGATGGACGTGAGTCTGAGTGTACTCTGAGAGATGGTGATGAACAGGGAGGCCTGGCGTGCTGCGATTCTTGGGGAGTCAGACACGACTGAGCGACTGAACTGAACCGAACAGAATGGTTTTCTAGAATTG
Organism: Cephalophus harveyi; assembly: GCA_006410635.1. Taxonomy (NCBI): domain Eukaryota; kingdom Metazoa; phylum Chordata; class Mammalia; order Artiodactyla; family Bovidae; genus Cephalophus; species Cephalophus harveyi. Next base: position 222,092 of record SJYT01005321.1, read on the forward strand.
TGCTACCAGAAGGGGGCGCCTCCACTCCCTGCAACAAAAGCGGAGCTCAACAGGAAGAAGAAAACACTCCTTTCCTGGCAAGGAGTCAGTCAATGAAAAGCCACAGAGTCTTTGTTTACTACGGCCCTCCCAAGTTCCTTGTCCTCTCTATAAAAGCATTCTTCCTGCTTTGACATATGGGAACTGCACATGATTTATCGTATTTGTGTGCATGTGTTAGTCGCTCAGTCTTGTCTGACTCTCTGTGACCCGATGGACTGTAGCCCATCAAACTCCTCTGTCCGTGGGATTCTCCAGGCAAGAATACTGGAGTAGGATGCCATTCCTTTCTCTAGGGAATCTTCTGATCCAGGGACCAAAGCTGGGTCTCCTGCATTGCAGGCAGAGGCAGATTCTCTAGCATCTCAACTATCAGGGAAGCCCCTCACCATGTTTGCAGACCCCGATTTTCAGCTCTCTGTTGATCTTGAATAAACCCTTCCTTGCTGGAGAAATAACTAGCAGGCTATTTGTCATAGGTCAACACATCAAAGTGAGATAATCCTAAAATTTTAATCCTTCCCCTGTGGCCACAAGAGGCACGTGAAAGTCACTCAGTTGTGTCCATGGAATTCTCCAGGCCAGAATACTGGAGTGGGTAGCCTTTCCCTTCTCCAGGGGATCTTCCCAACCNCTATTTGTCATAGGTCAACACATCAAAGTGAGATAATCCTAAAATTTTAATCCTTCCCCTGTGGCCACAAGAGGCACGTGAAAGTCACTCAGTTGTGTCCATGGAATTCTCCAGGCCAGAATACTGGAGTGGGTAGCCTTTCCCTTCTCCAGGGGATCTTCCCAACCCAGGGATCTAACCCAGGTCTCCCACATTGCAGGTGGATTCTCTACCAGCTGAGCCACAAGGGAAGCCCAAGAATACTAGAGTGGGTAGCCTAGCCCTTCTCCAGGGGATCTTCCCTATCCAGGAATGGAGCCAGGATTACCCACTTTGCAGGGTGACTCTTAACCTACTGAGCTATCAGGGAAGCCCAATCAGAGGCATAAAATCTTACTAAAATATCCTCCCCAACTCCTTAAATTATTTTGCATGGGATTTTCTTCTGACCAGAAAGTTCACTGACATATTGCTCTGTCTGCACACTTTCTTACTGGATATAGAAATAGTAACTATTACTGGATTTAATGCTGATAGAGTAGTTTGTTTTTTCAGTCAAGCTGCTGCCTAATAGCAAAATGGCCTCTCCACATCTCAGCATGGAAAAGCTGACGTTGGTCCAGATTTTGTAGCATTTACTTAATGACCAGGTGGGCTGAAGCCTGTTTATCCAACAACGAACATTTTGTGGGCTGCCATTATAACTATAAAGAGTCTTTCTCCACCTAGAAGTTATGTCCTCTTGTAACTCCATGGGAATTCAGTCATAAGGAAAAGAAAACAAATATTTTATATAATGGATGAAATTCAGACCACAAACACAGGTGTGCAAAATGCAACTTTCTTTACTATTCCGTAACAACTTAATTTCTAGTGTGGGCTCCCAATTCTCCAAAGTCAGCTTGCAGCTGTGTTCAAACACTGGGGGTCTGAAACAAATGTTAGGCATGAGGAGGGGATATGGACCCTAACTGTTGATAGTTCTCACTTGCATCTTTGGAGACACCAGCATCCCAGCAGGTTGGTGGTATGCACTGGCTTTTCAGTGCATGCCAGGCAATGCTGAGAAAGCCACATACTGGTCGACATAGCCCTGTCAGGTCCAGATATACTCAGTGTTACTTCCACTCTAGAAGCATTGCATCATTCTGCTGGAGCCCAAGGATCTCAGGGCTGCTAACCTTCACTAATTTCCCTTGAGGAAATACAGAGGTGGATCCTCCCGGAAGGGAGCAAGGAGAGTGTTAGTCAGAGAAAGAGAGGAAAATGGGAGGGATGATTTCCAGGACAATAAATTACCAGCATCCCAGCAGGTTGGTGGTATGCACTGGCTTTTCAGTGCATGCCAGGCAATGCTGAGAAAGCCACATACTGGTCGACATAGCCCTGTCAGGTCCAGATATACTCAGTGTTACTTCCACTCTAGAAGCATTGCATCATTCTGCTGGAGCCCAAGGATCTCAGGGCTGCTAACCTTCACTAATTTCCCTTGAGGAAATACAGAGGTGGATCCTCCCGGAAGGGAGCAAGGAGAGTGTTAGTCAGAGAAAGAGAGGAAAATGGGAGGGATGATTTCCAGGACAATAAATGCAAACTTCCCACTCAATAACGTTGTTTCCCATTATTATTACCACCTCTCCTTAGCCTGATCAGGCTTCTGAAACAGAAAGGGGGTCAACTTTATCTAAATTACATGGCTAGAACTTCTCTGGTGGTCCAGTGGTCAACCATCTACCTGCCAGTGCAGGAACATGGGTTCTTCCTGGCCCAGGAAGATTCCACAGGCCATGGGGCCACTAGGCCCACGAGCCACAGCTACTGAAGCCTGCAATCCCTAGAGTCAGTGCTCCGAAACAAGAGAAGCCACCACAGTGAGCAGCCCATCAGCCACAAGTGGAGAGTAGTCCCCGCTTACAATAAGAGAAAGCCCATTTGCAGCAGTGAAGACCCACTGCAGTCAAAAATAAATAAATAAAAATTTGAAAAAAAAAATAAATCACATGGCTAAAATGTCCAACCACAATGTGGATTGCTTTGTATAGTTTTTAAATGATGCTTTACATAGGAGAGCAAAATTTGCCATCCCAAAATGTGCTTCTTTTGCATGAGGATAAATTTAGGCCTATTATTTTTAAGAAACAGAAGCCTTCTCTGTGGTTACCTAAAGAATGTAAATAGAGGACCTGTTCCAGGAAGGGAGCTATCACCGTGGGTAACTATAGTGTGAACTAGGTGTGTAGACAGGGAGAAACCTAGCAAAGTCTGTTTGTTAAAATTGCTCTCTGCTCAGCAAACATTTGTTTACTAAACATACACTTTATGTCAATTGCTTTCCTCCCCTTTGCAGTCCCAAATCATTTCCCCCAACATCCTCTCTTGCCATCAACTGAGGATAATATTTCGGGTGAGAGTTTTGGCCATTTTGGCCAGTTACTCAGTTTCCTTGAGTCTCTCCCATGTATGTGTACATGCATCTAAGTTGCTTCTGTCATGTCTGACTCTTTGAGACCCTATGGACTATAGCCTGCCGGGCTTCTCTGTCCATGGAATTCTCCATGCCAGAATACTGGAGTGGGTTGCCATGCCCTCCTCCAGGGGATCTTCCTGATCCAGGGATCAAATCCACATCTCATGTCTCATGCATTGACAGGGGGGTTCTTTACCACTCTCACCACCTGGGAAGCCCTCTCCCATGTACACTTGTTATTAAATTTTGTTGATTTTCTCCTGTTCATCTGGCTCATGTCATTTTAATTATTAAACCAAGCAGAAGAATCTAGAAAGGCAGAGGAAAATTTATTCCTTCCTGGTAAATTTTTATCACATTTTTCAATTGCAGAAAGGAAAATATGGGTTTATTACAAGAAGCAATTTCTAGTGCATATCTGAAAAAATTGGGGGAGTAAGAGAGTTAACACAATTTTATTCTCCAAATTTATATGCCTAGGAAACTGACCTGGTTGGTCTATTTTGTGATATCAGCGCCAAAGTGCTGATCAAAAATAATACAGAGTGAGCGCCTTCATTTTCTGGTATGTAACAGTTGTTCCCCTGGCTATCAACCTGAGAGAGGACAACCAAGGCAGTTAAAGCATCTATTTAATGGTGAAACAAACCAACCAGCAGAAACTGAGTCTCCAGAAGCATATTTGAGATAATCCAACTTGGCCTCCATTCTCAAGTCATTTATCCCTGTTCAGGCATAGAATAAAAAAGGCTGAGCACCAAAGAATTGACGCTTTCAAACTGTGGAGCTGGAGAAGACCCTTGAGAGTCCTTTGGACAGCAAGGTGATCAAACCAGTCAATCCTAAAGGAAATCAACCCTAAGTATGCATTGGAAGGACTGATGCTGAAGCTGAAGCTCCAATGCTTTGGCCACCTGATACAAAGAGCTGACTCATTGGAAAAGACCCTGATGCTGGGAAAGATTGAAAGCAGGAGAAGGCAGCTACAAAGGATGAGATGGTTGGATGGCATCACTGACTCAATGGATATGGGTTTGAGCAAACTCCAGGAGATAGTGAAGGACAGGGAAGCCTGGTGTGCTACAGTCCGTGGGGTCACAAAGAGTCGGACATGACTTAGCGACAGAACAACAATGCCCATCTATATCTGCTTGTCTTATTTGTTAACAATTGGCTATTTGTGGCTGAGTTTCTTGGTGGATGTGGAAAAATTCTCCTAGGAATCAACTTTATGAGGGTTTTCTGACTCAAAAAGAAAAGGACTGTTCCCTCTGGTCCTTTGGGATGTTCCCAGGTGACTGGGAAATTTATGGAGGTGTCGGGCATCTGCCTGAGATGTGTAACAGCCTGATAGGGACTCCCTTTATGAAAACACATATTTTCAAGCCTTTGATGTTCACAACAAAGCAGTTGGCATTGGCACCTCAACAGGGCTCACTTGCATGTTGGTTTCCTATAGTTTCTCTAAGCATCACACTGCCAGGATACAACCAGGACCCTTAGAAAGACTTTGTTACTGTAGCCACCTGGAAACAAAATCCCTTCAAAATAGGAAAGGTTCATTTGATTTCCCCTTTCAGCTTTCTAGGCTGTATTCTTCCAAACTGGATGAGTTTTCAATTATTAATCCTTGAGGAAAAAAAAAAAGATGATTCTGTTTGTAATACCATGCGGCCATAATGTTCTTTGGCTCCAGAGAAAATGGCGAAGATGGGGCTCTTTTGACATTCCGAAACTGGGTTTGCATATACAGTTAGAGACAGTAGACTTTCTGGGAGACACCTGCATTTCTCAACCTGTGTCTTTGTGATGAAAGGTATTTTCTACCAGGGCTCTCAGGAACCCTTATCCCACTCTTATCTAAACATGTCCAATTTCTGAAACTGAAGGTGAAAAAGGAAGAAAAAGGTCTTTTTAAACTCCAGCCAGGAAACCGTGAGATCTCTATGTCTATCAGGGTGTATGTATGTTTTTACATCCAGATGGTTTTACCAAAATTAATTTGTAAATGAGCTCTATTTAATGGGCTGAAGAGAAAGTAAGAGCTTACAAATAAAATATTTCTAAATGCAATATAAACAGCATAAATTTTGTAAATTATTTTATGATCTAAGGTTAAACTTTAATGAATGAAAACAAGCTTAAGTCATTGGTTAATTAATGCAGAAATGGCTTTAGAGTCATCAATATTAAGTATAATTCATTTATTGGACCTAGGTTTACCAAAAGTCAAATAAGTTCATTTATTTTTGCTAAAGAAATTATCAGCAATTAAAGTAACTAGATAAGATGTAAACTTTTAAGTAAAGTAATGTAAATGATAAGAGTTTGGGGGCAAACTTTTTTAGGAATAATTATGTTTTAGTACTGTTTAGTTAAAAATAGTGTCTCCCGGTTTTAATTGTTTTTTCTTTTTTTCAACTTGAAACACTTACATTTTTGCTAAATTAAGTTGAATGATGAGACTTCATTGAATATTCAGATTATTCCAGGAACATTACTTCCTAAACTTACTTCCTAAGTTTGATCTACTTTTGTCTTCTTGTTAGAGACAGACTAAAGATGTTTGGGCTTATTGGACACATGTCTTGTACCACACTAAGGAAAGATATTTTGCTATAAGAAAATGTAGGTTTCTAGAAGTTACAGAATATGTTCATAAGCTTGTCATTCAGGAAAAGCTGGCGTGACAAACAGTACACAATTATTTACTTCCTGATTTTCACTGAAGATTAAGGCTTTTAAGGGTTAAAATTATAATATATATATATACAATTAAAACCATGAATAAAGGAAACATTTCAGTATGCAAGATAAGCAGGATGCGTGTTTTCAGTAAAAGAAGGTATGAGGAATGGAAATGTAATTTGTTAAGGGAAAAGAAAGTAGTTTTGCCCTAAAACTGGTTATTTCTAAATTGAAAAGAAAATAAGGGACAAACTAATATGGATACTGGAAATAGTGGAAGGTTTATGGAAAAGGAACTCTGAGAAAGGAATGTGCATGGTCAGAACTGAGTAGGATTAGATTGAATTTAATTAAGTAAATGAAATTTGATATTAAAGGTAAGGTGTTAGAACTTATTTTTCTCTTTGTTAAGAAAACAACAGTATTTTTGGAAAACTTTTGATACTTTTGATAAAGAATCGTCAGTTTGTTTTTAACTTTTAAGTGATCTGTTGTAACTTTCTGTGTCTTTGAAATCTTTTATTTCACTTTGCTTAAGTGAACAAGTATTGTTTCATAGTGACCTGTGATCTGACTTGACCAAGTATTTAAATATCCTTTTGATATTTTTGGCAAACCTCCCAAAGATCAAATTTTAATTGAAGTTCTTTTGACCTCCAGCTAGCTTTGGGATGCTTCAGAAGGCCCCTGAAGCATCTCAGGAAGAAAAATTAAACTAATTAGGCTTATTTGGTATGTTAAATTACATAGGAAGCATTGTCAAATGAATGGTGATAAACCTTCTTAGGTTGTATTATATAGGTAAATGTCATTAATGTAAGTGTTCTAGAAATTATATGAAATTTCTAAACTTTGGATATGTACTGGTATAATGTTGTCAATCCTAATTCTAGTTATTATCTGACAATGTCATGTGTCACAGCAATAACCAGCTTTGTCAATTGCATTGTAACCAGGTCTTACAACTGCTTTTTTAAGTTGGGCTTCCCTGGTGGCTCAGACGGTAAAGCATCTGCCTGCAATGCGGGAGACCCAGGTTTGATTCCCGGGTCAGGAAGATCCCCTGGAGAAGGAAATGGCAATCCACTCCACTCTTGCCTGGAAAATCCCATGGACGGAGAAGCCTGATAGGTTATACTCCATGGGGTCTCAAAGAGTCGGACACCACTGAGCGACTTCACTTTCCTCATTCATAGACAGTTACCGTTTTACTCTGATGCTTTTGCAAAAAATGCATTATCTTCAAGAATATTCATAGAAAAGATTTTTTTGACAGGTTTCTGAAAACTTTCAAATCACACAGGTGAACTGGTTAAGAAATTAAAGAATTCTGGGACTTCCCTGGTGGGCCAGTGGTTAAGACTCCACATTTGCAATGCAGAGAATGCAGGTTACATACCTGGCAGGGGCTTAAGATCCTATACATCGCATTGCATGGCCAAAAAAAAAAGAGAGAGAATTCGAAAGGAAAATCTGACAGCTTCATAAAACTGTTAACAAAAGATTAAGATCAAAGATTAGTTACACAGGACTGAATGAACTGATGAATATGGTTATAATTTTTATGATTCTTCTCTGAACTATTACTGGCTTGGTAATAGTTGGTGCTTTCCAAATATAAGGGAACTTTTTCTGTTAATTATAACTTAAAGCAACTTGATAAATTTTACTTTTGCTAGTAGAATTGAAGCTTTTAGCTTTTCTTTCTATCTGATCCCTCCAGAAATTGGAAACTCTTAGATTTGCAGCAAGCTTATTAGATTTTCTTAACTAGCTCATGCACAGTGAAACCGAAGGGAACTGACTCTTGAATTCATATTTCCCACTTAAGAAGGGCCTCTGTGTTGTACTGGTCTCTAGAAAAATGCTGACCTCAAACTCACCTTAAAACAAGGCTCAAACAGAGGAGAAACAACAGCCACATCAAGCTAAAAAGAAGATGACAGCAATAATAGACCATTGATCCAAGAGTCCACACCAGGTCTGTAAGACCCACTCTACTAATTCAACTGTACTGTTTATCAAATGTTTGTCTCCTTATGAAAACTGAAAACTATTGTTTGACTTATAGCTACATTTTTTCCCCAGTGTTCAGAAGGAAAAACATTATCTTGTGAAGCTGTCACAGAGTATAACTACTCATGACATATATCACTGCTTATTTTAAGTCTAATGCTAAAAGTACATGTGCAATGTTTATGGGACAATTTTATATAACTGATAAAATGCACAGGTCATGAAATGCTTCCCTGTCAGCATACCTCTGTGCTTTTTCACTGTGTCGATTAGTTTACCCCACTGTGTATAGTTTTGTGTGTGTGTGTGTGTGTGTGTGTGTGTGTGTGTACACATACATACAAACAGAAAGAAGCCTGATACCAAGGGATATGATGCACCTAGGGTAGGCAGCGACCACCCAGGCATTGAGAGACAAATACTGGGTTGGCCAAAGAGTTCATTTGGGATTTTCTATAAGATATTATGATAAAATCCAAGTGAACCTTTTTGGCCAACCCAATATTTTGCTCATCAGTGCTTTCTATTGAAAAATCTGCAGTTAAAAGGGGGACATGGTGGAGGAAATACTCACATTTTGAGGTACAAAGAAGTTGATCTGGTTTATACATAATATAACTTAAGCTTTAGGCTAACCAGAAGGACCTACTTTGCACCCTGTCTAATATACATTATATCAATACATCTGCTTTAACCACTGAAGAAAAGATAGAGCTGGGTGATTATTGTAGATGTTTCAGTTGCATTCCTGTATTACTGAGAACTCAAATTTTCTGAACTGTGTCAGACTCAAGGACACGATACACACCTCTGCCCATTTGTGGATTAAATTATTCCTCCTGAACACTGCCTTACTTTGACCCCTGACTTAACCATGTTTTAGATGAAATCCCTAAAAATAAAGGTCTAAATTTTAACAATATGTCTGGCATTCTGTGTGCCTCCACAGTGTACATCTTTGAGATTCTAATAAACAACACTGGGTCTCTACATGTCAAAATAGTTGATGAATCAGAGGTATCTGCCTACTAAGGTACGTTTTCTTTCTGTCTGTAACTTCAACATGACTCAACACTGAACTGGTTCTTTAAAACTGCTCTCCAGAAAAAGAAGGGATGTTTACCTGCCTGCACAGCAAGAAGACAGATTTTGGCATATGTTTGATACAATGCTTTTACCATGATGGGGAACTGAATCACAAGAACATATGACTAGGAATCTTTTGTCTGCCCTGGGCATCATAACAAGTGAGACTGCCATGGCTATTGTTAGCCAGCCAAAAAGGAAATCGATTCAGTAGCTAGAGGAGCCCTAAATAACCATGTAGCTTAGGAATGAACATTAGCTGTAGTGGTGGAGTTTGTGCTATTGGTAATACCTATTGTTGCGTGTACCTTAAAGATTCTGTGGAAATGGAAATTTATATACAAAAGTCTGGCTACAGTTAGCATCCTCAGAAGTGCCAGGACCAGACTGGTTCTCAGGACTAGTCTCTTGGATTCTTCAGGAAATAAAAATCTATGTATAGAATTAATTAAAATTTGAGTGGTCATTCTTCCCTCTACTTCTAATTGGGTATCAAATAATAAAATGTACTATTAAAATAGCACCAAACCAGCAGACCAAGGGACTAGGAGCTGGATTATGTAGAACATAAGTCCAAAGCCCAGGCCAAAGGCATATTTCCAAGTGAGTTCAAAGTTTCATTTCTCAACCTTTGTTACACCTGCACCCTTCTTCATCAGGAAGTATTCAGAGCAGTCATCGGCCCTCTTCCCTCAAGACTGAGGAATGGTCAAAAGCTAGGGAGGGCTGAAACTGAGAGCAGCCACTAGTTAGATAGCTTAAAATATAACTTGCTGAATAGGTATTAGTATCTTGTAACCTGCCTTCCCTGACCAAACTCTCTTTCAGTGTTCTTGTAAGTTGCATAGCCTCCAAGCTTCATGTAGCTTAGGCACCATATCTCAAGATTCCTTTAACTGCTCCTTCAGACATCTCGCTGAGTGGGTTGCTGTAGAAATAATTGTTATTGTTTTTGTTTTTATTTCAGGAGTGGGGGAGTAGTCTTGCCCAGTTCAAACTAATTGAGACCACTGACCATTCAACTGGGTCTGAATGAGTGTCTGTTGGATGAACTTTAGATGTCAGAGAGCCAAAAACTCCACCCACAGATCAGGCTAATGCCACTGGTTTCTGAACACGTGTCCCATGAAGAAGCAGGTAACTCAGATTCGCCAATGCAGAGCAGCGATTGCATCATCTTTCTCACCTCTAATCATCTTTCTCACCTCTAATCATCTTTCCCCACATCTCAGATCACCCTGTTTCTCTGTTTGTTGTAAATGGCCCAGTGGCATCCGACTCTTTGCAACCCTATGGACTGTAAGCCCGCCAGGCTCCTCTGTCCATGGGATTCTCCAGGCAAGAATACTGGAATGGGTTGCTATGCCCTTCTCCAGGGGATAGTCCCCACTCAGGGATCAAACCCATGTCTCTTACATCTACATCCACAGACAGCTCTTTACCACTAGCATCACCTAGGAAGCCTGTTTCTATAACCCATAAATATCCTGAAGCCCTCAGCTTTGGGGAGGTGGATTCAAGATCTGTTCTCCCCTCTCCTCGCTTGGCTGCCTGGAAGACATTCTTTCTATACAAATATCAGCACCTCCGGGCTTGGCTTGCTGAGCCCTGGTCGGGCAGGTTAACCTGGTATGGTAACTCCTTCCTTGGGAAAGAAGATCTAGAAAAAGGCACAGACTAACCATTCACAGACAAATCCAACTGACAGACACTTCATCTTTCATATGTACAGTGTATATTATCAAAATTATTATCAATATTATTTAGCCCACATTTGCAACCAGATGATTTCACATAAAAAATATGGACCTCAGATTTCTCTTTTTTTAAGTTGTTATTTATTTATTTACAGTTGCACTAGGTCTTTGTTGCTTCTCATGGGATTTCTCTAGTTGCAGTGGGCAGGGGCTACTCTTTGTTGCAGTGAAAGGGCATGTGGGCTTCAGAAGTTGCAACATGGGTGACTCAATAGTTGCGTCTTATGGGCTCTAGAGCACCAGCTCAGTACTTGTGGCACACAGGCTTAGTTTTTCCACAGAATTTGGGATCTTCCCAGGCCAGGGATCATGTCTGCTGCATTGGCAGATGGATTCTTTTTATTTATTTACTTATTTTTTACTGAAGGATAATTGCTTTCCAATATTGTGTAGGTTTCTGCCATACATCAACATGAATCAGCCATAGGTATACATATATCTCCTCCCTCTTGAACCTCCCTCCCACCTCCCACCCCAAACCACCCCTCTAGGTTGTCACAAGCCCTGGGTTGAGTTCCCTGCATCATACAACAAATTCCCACTGGCTATCTATCTTACAAATGGTAGTGTACATGTTTACATGCTATTCTCTCCATTCGTCCCACCCTCTCCTTCCCTCCCCACGTCCATAATTCTGTTCTCTACATGGCAGGTGGATTCTTATCCACAGGCCCACTGGGGAAGTTCTCTGCTTTCTCTTTAAAAATTAGAAGCTCAGTTGTTACTGAGTCTATAATCCCATGTGGTAACAGCAGGCTAGAGTGAGCATACAAGCTCCAGTTTGCTCTACTCCCCACCAGTCCCTGTGATCCCTCTGTTACTCTTCATCTATTTTTTCTCTTCAGCCCCTACAGTATGACCCAGGTCCAGAGTCCACTGGGTGATCAGGGCCACTGCGAGATTTCTGTGATGCTGGAAGACACTTCTGCTACCAAAGCAGGTTCTTTTGTCCCATGTGTAGCAAGCCAGATGCTGAGACACCAAGGCTTGCAGGAAAAAGAGGGTTTATTCCTAATGCAGCCAAGTGAGGAGACAGGAGAACAAATCTCAAGTCCATCTCCCCAAGGGTAAGAGGCTTGAGATATTTATGGGATAAAGCTGAGGTGTGCCAAGCACAGGAAAAGAAATTGGAATAAGAAAGAAGTAAGTGCTATTCTGTGCAGGTGCAATAAACTACAGGCTTCTTTGTAGGATGCCTGTTTCAAAAATAGTGGTATGAGCCTGCTCTGAAGGTAAGGTGTTTGGTCCTGTGATGTCAAAAAGTCAAAAGCAGACACTCGTGCATACCCAGTTGGAGGGTTAGTGGTCTTTACCAGTCTTCACCAGCTCAAGCTCAAACTGAACATAGCTGATTCCAAATTCCTAAAGAAACAACTTGGGTAAAACATTTTATTGTTTAAGCTACATGATTCTTGGAGGATATGCAAGTCTTTTGTAGAAACAATTTAGGTGATAGGGTAGGGCAGGTTAGGGTGGCTCCCGTGGCTTGGTGGTTAAGAATTTACCAGCCAATGCAGGAGATTCAATCCCTGGGTTGGGAAAATCCCTTGGAGGAGGAAATGGCAACCTACTCCAGTATTCAGTACAGTTCAGTTGCTCAGTCGTGTCCGACTCTTTGCAACCCCATGAATCGCAGCACGCCAGGCCTCCCTGTCCATCATCAACTCCTGGAGTTCACCCAGACTCATGTCCATCGAGTCCGTGATGCCATCCAGCCATCTCATCCTTGGTCGTCCCCTTCTCCTCCTGCCCCCAATCCCTCCCAGCATCAGAGTCTTTTCCAATGAGTCAACTCTTCGCATGAGGTGGCCAAAGTACTGGAGTTTCAGCTTTAGCATCACTCCTTCCAAAGAAATCCCAGGCTGATCTCCTTCATAATGGACTGATTGGATCTCCTTGCAGTCCAAGGAACTCTCAAGAGTCTTCTCCAACACCACAGTTCAAAACCATCAATTCTTCGGTGCTCAGCCTTCTTCACAGTCCAACTCTCACATCCATACATGACTACAGGAAAAACCATAGCCTTGCCTAGACGAACATTAGTCAGCAAAGTAATGTCTCTGCTTTTGAATATACTATCTAGGTTGGTCATAACTTTTCTTTCAAGGAGTAAGCGTCTTTTAATTTCATGGCTGCAGTCACCATCTGCAGTGATTTTGGAGCCCAAAATAGTAAAGTCTGACACTGTTTCCACTGTTTCCCCATCTATTTCCCATGAAGTGGTGGACCGGATGCCATGATCTTTGTTTTCTGAATGTTGAGCTTTAAGCCAACTTTTTCACTCTGTACTTTCACTTTCATCAAGAGGCTTTTTATTTCCTCTTCACTTTCTGCCATAAGGGTGGTATCATCTGCATATCTGAGGTTATTGATATTTCTCCCAGCAATCTTGATTCCAGTTTGTGTTTCTTCCAGTCCAGCGTTTCTCATGATATACTCTGCATGTAAGTTAAATAAGCAGGGTGACAATATACAGCCTTGACGTACTACTTTTCCTATTTGGAAGCAGTCTGTTGTTCCATGTTCAGTTCTAACTGTTGCTTCCTGACCTGTATACAAATTTCTCAAGAGGCAGGTCAGGTGGTCTGGTATTCCCATCTCTCTCAGAATTTTCCACAGTTTATTGTGATCCACACAGTCAAAGGCTTTGGCATAGTCAATAAAGCAGAAATAGATGTTTTTCTGGATACCCCACGCCCAAGGTAAGAGAAACTCAAGTAAGATGGTAGGTGTTGCAAGAGGGCATCAGAGGGCAGACACACTGAAACCATACTCACAGAAAACTAGTCAGTCTAATCACACTAGGACCACAGCCTTGTCTAACGCAATGAAACTAAGCCATGCCCGCGGGGCAACCCAAGACGGGCGGGTCATGGTGGAGAGATCTGACAGGATGTGGTCCACTGGAAAAGGGAATGGCAAACCACTTCAGTATTCTTGCCTTGAGAACCCCATGAACAGCATGAAATGGCAAAATGATAGGATACTGAAAGAGGAGCACCCCAGGTCGGTAGGTGCCCAATATGCTACTGGAGATCAGTGGAGATATAACTCCAGAAAGAATGAAGGGATGAAGCCAAAGCAAAAACAATACCCAGCTGTGGATGTGACTGGTGATAGAAGCAAGGTCCGATGCTGTAAAGAGCAATATTGCATAGGAACCTGGAATGTCAGGTCCATGAATCAAGGCAAATTGGAAGTGGTCAAACAAGAGATGGCAAGAGTGAACGTTGACATTCTAGGAATCAGCAAACTAAAATGGACTGGAATGGGTGAATTTAACTCAGATGACCATTATATCTACTACTGCGGGCAGGAATCCCTCAGAAGAAATGGAGTAGCCATCATGGTCAACAAAAGAGTCCAAAATGCAGTACTAGGATGCAATCGCAAAAACGACAGAATGAACTCTGTTTGAGTCCAAGGCAAACCATTCAATATCACAGTAATCCAAGCCTATGGCCCAACCAGTAACGCTGAAGAAGCTGAAGTTGAACGGTTCTATGAAGATCTACAAAACCTTTTAGAACTAACACCCAAAAAAGATGTTCTTTTCATTATAAGGGACTGGAATGCAAAAGTAGGAAGTCAAGAAACACCTGGAGTAACAGGCAAATTTGGCCTTGAAATGTGGAATGAAGAAGGGCAAAGACTGATAGAATTTTGCCAAGAAAATGCACTGGTCATAGCAAACACCCTCTTCCAACAACACAAGAGAAGACTCTACTCCAGTATTACTGCTTGGGAAATCCAAAGATCCCGTGGAGAAGTAAATGGCAACCCACTCCAATATTCTTGCCTGGGAAACCACATGGACAAAGGAACCTGGCAGGCTACAGTTCATGGGGTTGCAGAGTTGGACTAGACTGAGCACACGTGAAGGCAGGTTACAGGTGTAGTGGAGCTAAATAATGATTACCCTATTTCATCTCTTCCCACTGCCAGAGGTGCTCCCACATAGAGTCAATATTGTCACTATTACAGTGAACTCAGAAGCATTTTCCTTTTTTCTTAAACCCAGAGGAGTTGAGTCTTTGCAACATAAGGGATTTGTACTAATAACTTGGAAGAAGATAGTTCCCATGAGCTTCCATACATTAACATGAGGGATGAAGCTTCCCCAATATGTCACTCGAGGGCTGTGATGAGGAGTACCCATCCCAGCCTCAACATCTCTGCCAGCACCCAGGGCTGCAGGAGTATGGTGCCTTCCCTGTATGAATACAGATCCTAGAATGGAAATGAACACAACTGGAAAAGGAAAGAAGGGATAAACTCCAGAAGGCCCAAACAAAAATATCCTGTACATTCAAGGAATCAAGAACGTCTTTCCCAATGTTCTACAGCAGTATCCCTTCCCTAACAAACAGTTAGATTTTATCCTTGTATGTGGACCATTCTTAAACTGGCAAATTTAACATCTCTTTTTTGAAGTCCAAGCTACAGTATTCACATTTACTCTTTGATTTTGACATGAAAGCCCATAAATGATCTGAGGGAGTGACCATTACCTTTTTGAAATGAGAACTTTGGGTCCGAGCAGTCAACTAGCTCACCCATGGCCCCATTTCTTAGCAGAAGAAGCCAGATCAGAAGTGAATTCTGCAAAATCCTATGCCATTTCTCTTCCTACTAAATCATGGCATGGCTACTCACTCCTCCCCCATTATAGCTGCTGCTGCTGCTGCTAAGTTGCTAGAACTACTGTAAACTACTATTGTTTTGTATTTACATAGTGATATATAAAGGAAGAGAACATGACATAATTATTTTTTAAAGTGAAGAGTAATGAAGGTTTGCTTTCTTTCCGAAATCCTCCTGATTCAATAATAAAACACTAAATATAGATGAGACATCCTTTATATAGTAAAATAACATTCCTGAAATACTCTATAAGGACATGTGATTTAAGTTACACTTTTTATTAATAATGCCCTAATAGAAACTAATCATTCTATTCCATCTCATCAGAGGCAATGGCACAGCAGAGTTTGTGAGCATAGTTTAAAGTGTAAACTGTTAAGATCAGTCATTTAGCATACTGGTTTAATAGACTTGACGAGTCACCAGTGTAACACTGAGCAAGTTTCTGAGCAAAGATGAGTTAGAATAGGCAACAACAATTAATATTGATTTAAGTCTAGGGAGAAATTTTTTTAAAAAAAATTGTCATTTACATCAACATGTGTTCATAACATAGAAGCAGTTACTACCCAGTCACTGGAATGATGGCTGCATGGACCCCAGAAAGAAGAGAGGCTACTGAGAGAGGTCAGCATGGAGGTCTTAGATTTCAATTATGTCTCAGTAACACCATCATTTTATACTGAGTGGAGAGCATTGGCTTGAAATTACTACTAGGTTAAAGTTTAATTCTAATACAAGAAAAATTTTCCTGGAATTAACAAACTGTCCAGTTTGAGCACTGATTTCTAAGACAGTCTCCTTCTGTGACACCACATTCAAAGATCCATAAAGCTGCCTTTTTTGGGGATTTATTTCACATTCCTCCAGCAGATCCTACAGTGTTCAAAAGGAGCGACAGCCAGAATTGGCACAGTGGTTTCCGATATTTTCCTTGTATCTGAGGAGAAACAGGTTGTAAAGGACTAATCAAATGCTGTTCTCACTGGAGCAGGAGTCGGAGATGCAGAGAAGGCAGGCATTTCTCGCCAGTCTCCAACTCCCCCTCCACCAGCCCTCATGCATCTGCAGTGATCCCCCAAACCCCAGAGGTTACAGTCAACATGGAGAGAATCCAATTAATATTTGTGAGTAGACAAAGAGAAATCTTCATATAAGAGCCACCTAGACTCATGCTCTTTAGTGAGGAAAAAAATCATTAGGATAATTGACTAATATATGACAAGCTACAGCTGGTTCACCTCCTGCTGGATCCAGGGTTTGCGCCGTGTGGAGAGAAACCCCAGAACTCATTCAAATATGTCACTCATCCCTCATGTGACAGCTTTCACTAAATAGTTGGGGTAGAGAGGCTCTGAATGGTGCTTTTATTTTTTTCCATCAAGTTATTCTGTATTTGCAAAATCGAGTTATTTCCAAATGAATGAACTTTAACTTTTTATGAAAAGTCATGGAGGACTAAGGCCTGGAAGGCATGTAACTTCCCTGGAATTAGTCTGATGACTGACAGGGTGTCATCCAACCCTTTTCACACCTGTTTAGATATGCTGTGAGCTCCTGGGACTAGAAAGGCCACGGGTGTGGAGGCAAGCTCAGGGTATGGAGAGCTGATGGAGAGGGCAAAACTGTTATGGCTTTTAAAGGCATGGAGCTATGTACATTAAGAGTGTTAGTCGTTCAGTCACATCCAACTCGTTGTGACCCCATGAACTGTGGCCCACCAGGCTCCTCTGTCCATGGAATTCTCCAGACAAGAATACCAGAATGGGTTGCCATTTCCTTCTCCATAGGATCTTCCTTGCCCAGGGATCGAATCCATGTCTTCTGCATTGGCAGGCGGGTTCTTTACCATCTGAGCCACCAGGGATAATAAAAAAGAAACAAGAGTGACCCTGGGGAAGAGGAGACTCTGTGTGTGTTCAGCTTAAATACCGGAGATTGCTCATGCTCCACTGAGACCTAAATTTGGAAAATTAAATGCATTCATGGAGGAAGAATGAAAAAATAATTCCACCATGCATGACTAGGAGGGAAGAGCTGGACGTGGAGATGATCTCAGCAGGGTGCAATCTAGCATGCCTTCCTAAGACAAGACTAATGCTGAGAAAAGACTAATGCTTCCTAATGCTGGGAAAGATTGAAGGCAGGAGGAGCAGGGGGTGACAGAGGATGAGATGGTTGGATAGCATCACCGACTCAATGGACATGAGTTTGAACAAGCTCCAGGAGATAGTGAAGGACAGGGAAGCCTGGTGTGCTGCAGTCCATGGGGGTGCAAAGAGTTGGACACAACTGAGTGACTGAACAACAACATAAACAGCACTGGAAGAACTAACTAGGCATGTCCTTACAGCAGTGAAAACTTTTTAAAATGTGCAATCCGTCAGAGACCAGTACTTCTGTAAGATAAATTTGAAAGGAATTATTGGAAAAGCAGTTACGTGCTTAGCTGTGGCAGCAGTGCCAGACTGTTGTGAAAGTGTGAAAATGTTTGCTCTTCACTTCTCTGCTGCTCTCATTTCAGACCAATAACATGTAGTTCAAAAGTGGACACCAGTCTGTGGACCACACTTTCCAAAGCAGTGGCTTACTCCACAGAACCTGATCCCTAAGGATGACGCATGCAGTGCATCCTTCAGCTTGGCAGACGTCAGTGTCTGCGGGATGACTTTTCAAAGGCAGGAATTCTGGGTCTCAGCTCCCCAGAAAAGCCAGGCTACTGGCAACAGAGATATAACCTTAAAGTCGGGGAGGTGGGTGACCCAGAAGATGAAGACAAGTAGGAATTTGTTAAAACAGAAACGATACCACAAAAAATAGTCTAGTGGTCCAAAGATGCCTCTAGAGAAGGGGTCCCTAACCTCTGGGATCTAATACCTGATGATCCGAGGTGGAGCTAATGTAGGCATAATGGAGATAAAGTACACAATAAATGTATTGCTCTTGAATCATCTCCAAACCATCCCCCCTCTAAGTTGGTCCATGGAAAAATTGTCTTCCACGAAACTGGTCCTTGGTGCCAAAAAGGTTGGGGACCACTGCTTTAGAGGAGGTACAGAGAGATGACAAGATGCATAAATCATAGGTGAGTAAAGACAGGAGTGCATATAACAGCAATTATAGAGGCAGGAGGCAGATGGCCTCTGAAATTGCCCGGGTGGTGAGTGGTGGTTTTGTCCAATATCTTCCCTGAAGCCACAGGCTAAGCAACCCCCTCGGCTCACAGCACAGCTGCTCAAGGCTCTAGTGAAATGAGGACGCCACTGTTAATAACTGCCAGGAGGCTGGGAAGAAGGCTCCGCTCATCACATTTCCCCAAGAAGTTACCTATCACTGCCCTGTGCCTATTTTCCTGATGGCTGGAGTCATGTGTTGTCTCTACATTTTACTTATGTGTTTTGGAAGCTTCGCAGCTTCTCCGTTTATTAAATCTTCTTTCTGTTTCTTCCCAGAAGCTCCTCTTTAAAAACATATAAACAGTTCAATGTGCAAATTAGCTGTGGTTGATTTATAATTCATTCTGGAAGAGCAGCTTTTAAAAAGACAGAGGGAATTAAGCTGAGAGTTAGGTTTGAGATATACAAGCCTCCCTCAGTTTTTGAATTAGATGCATTTAATGGGAACATGGACACTAAGGCTGTGGGCAGTGGATAAAATCTATTGGCCCTGCTGATTCTAAACATTCCAGCTGTGAGGGGAATTCATTTTGGAATACATAAAGTGAATGAGCCTGGACAGGCTTTGAAGCACTGTTAAAAAAGACCTGGCCTTTCCCCCGCTTCATGAGGCCACCAGGTATCTCTTCTGTGGAAACGGTGCTCTTTCTCAAAGAGAAGCTCAAATCCCAAAGCCCTTCATCGTAGCCACTGGTGGAAAGTAATTTTGAAATTTTCATTGTCGTCCCTGGTGAGGACCGACATTCCTTCCAAACTTTGACTGATGGGGTTTCCTATGTGGTTAGCAAGGTGATATTCCCACAACGCCTCTTGAGGAAGCTTTAGACCCAGATGGAGAATTAAATGTGCTGGAAGGATACTCAGAATTCAAAAAGTCGAGAGATGGACAGGGTCTGCATTGAGCCCTCATCTACATTGTTTTATGTGGTATTAGCAAAACTACGGGAGAAGGCAATGGCACCCCACTCCAGTACTCTTGCCTGGAAAATCCCATGGACGGAGGAGCCTGGTAGGCTGCAGTCCATGGGGTCGCTAGGAGTTGGACATGACTGATCGACTTCAGTTTCACATTTCACTTTTCACTTTCATGCATTGGAGAAGAAATGGCAACCCACTCCAGAGTTCTTGCCTGGAGAATCCCAGGGACGGGGGAGCCTGACGGGCTGCTGTCTATGGGGTCGCACAGAGTCGGACACGACTGAAGTGACTTAGCAGCAGCAGCATTTGATGTTTTTGTGTGTTTCAAACTTGTCTTAAAACAAACCTCTCTTCTTTAGTCCGATCTCTGCTCTTCCACTTCCCTCACCGTTATTTCGTATAAGTTTCTTTTGAGAAAGTTATTAAGTAGAAACTAATCTCATTTTTGTGAAGTTAACGATACGTCCTCCGTTAAAGACTGTTTGATTCGACAAAATAAAAAATTTCAAATTTTTGATAAAATCTTCTGTGTTAGTCATAGATAATCTTTTTTAGACGAAGATATTTTCCTAGAACAAAAGTATATAAAGAAAATAAGAAAATAAATAAAAACCGACACGACCCAGATGTAACGACGTGTCCGAAAAAGAGATCAACACCACTCACCTCCGAGGAGAGATCAACACCACGAAGTCGAAAAGGAACGTCATTGAAGAGAACAACACTTCGTACCCGAGATCTCGTGTCCGAGTTATCAACGTCGTGTGTCCGAATCCACGAGGTGTCGCACACCATAGAAGAGTCTAGTCCTTAGTTTAGGTACAAGTCGCCCGTCTAAGGAATGGTGACTTGGTGGTCCCTTCGGAAATGTATAGAAATTAAGTCTTCTTAACGGGGTCTCCTATTATGGGGACCAAGTGTGACAAGTCCTAGGACTCAAACTATCACTGACAGTCCCTCTACAGCAAACTCCAGTGGGATCTTCCCGTCTGACCAGGGTCGAAGAGGTACCTCGGAGTCAGTAGTTCTTTTCGTACGTGTGGGATAATCTGAGGTGATGGTAGACAACCACAAAACTTTTAAATGTTCTGACGAAAGACGAAACTCATCGTTAAGACTAATAATGGACAAATGAAAAATTTACAAAAATTCTAAGTTACACGAGTCAGTGATTCAGTACAGGTCGAGAAGAGTTGGGTTACCTGACATCGGGCGGTCGAGGAGACGGGCACTCTGAAGAGTCTGTTCTTATGACCTGACCCAACGGTAAAGGAAGAGGTCATCTAAAAGGGGTGGGTCCGTAACTTGAACTTAGAAAACGAAGAAGACGTAACCGTCCACCCAAGAAATGGTGATCGTGGTGGACTTTTCAGGGTCTATATTATTTGTTTAAAATGGTATACGTAGGGAAAAGTCTTAAAAGATCTATCTGTGGTACATACAAATTTTGAAGGTTGAGAGAAAGATTTTTTTAAGGGTTTTTCATTTCTCCACACATGGCATCTGTCTTCACATTGTAGTTGGCCTTTTATGGAACTTTTCTGGTTACAGTATTAATATATAAAAATCTACAGTTTTACATCAGGATATCTCTTATTAGCTGAATCCTTTTTGAGCAATTCTGCTTCTACAAGGTTGAGAACCCCCTCACACTGCACCAGGTCCTCGTTTCCTATAAACAATCTAATCTCCCTTCTGAGTACTTTACTTTTCTGTGTGTAACAGAAGACACACACACACACACACACACATACACACCACTGCCCTGCATGCAGCAGTTTCATATATTCTATCCCTTTTAATCCTGAAACATTACCATCAGGCATATTTTACCATCCTCATTTTATAGTCAAAAACACTAAAGCTGTAAGAGACAAAGCAAATTGACCGAGACTATAAGACTTGTAAAAAGTACTGCTGTGTGCTGTGCTTAGTTGCTCAGTCGTGTCCAACTCTTTGCAACCCCATGGACTGTAGCCTGCCAGGCTCCTCTGTCCGTGAAATTCTCCAAGCAAGAATACTGGAGTGGGTTGCCATGCCCTCCTCCAGGGGATCTTCCCAGCCCAGCAATCGAATTGGGGTCTCCTGCATTGCATGCAGATTCTTCACCAGCTGAGCTACCAGGGAAGCCCAGTAAAAGGTATAGTCACAATGTTAAACCAGGTCTTCAGGTCTCTTCATTTAACTTTCTTTCCTTTGTGACATGAGGGAAACATGGAGAGTTTAATCAATAATTGTAAAAAGATTTCCTGACATCACTAACCAGATCAAGAAATATTAATAGAATACTGCCAGGAACTCAGGGAAAGAGTTCACGTGACCTCCAACGATCACTCTCTTTTCTCTCTAAAGGTAACTACCACCTGGATTCCCGGATTGATGATTTTGCTTCTTTAGAGTTTTATCAAAACTGAATGCATCCCTGAAAAACATAGCTGTGTTGCTGTTGAAATTTACAAGAATGAAATCATCCTGCTTTTTTTTTCCTGTGTGAGTGAGTGAAAGTAACAGCTGTGTCTGCCTCTTTGCGACCCCATGGACTATATAGGCTTCTCTGTTCATGGAATTCTCCAGGCAAGAATACTGGAGTGGGTAGCCTTTCCCTTCTCCAGGGAATCTTTCAATCCAGGGATCGAACCCAGGTCTCCCTCATTGCAGGCAGATTCTTCACAGTCTGAACCACTGGGAAGTCCTGCTTTTCTTTCTAAATGTGTATATGCGCTGCTTCCTATGGCTATACTCCCTTCACTGGCATTGTTGTGTGGTATTCCACTCTATGCAAGGTTGATGTTCAGCAGCATGGCTGTCCATTGCAGTTATTTTCAGTCAGTGTCATTCTGATTGGGTCCACTTCTATTCTGACTGGTTAGCACCAAAGTCATAAGAGTTTGAACATCACTCTTGTGTATATATCACAATACACTTATTCCATGCTCCTGTTGAGAGACAGCTATCTCTCAGTTTTATATGAATATTTACTGGTATTTATTGCTGTTAAAAGGAGGCTTAAAAGGAAATACCTCACTCATCAGAGAACCCTTTTTTCTACCCATATATAGGTTACATATAAAGTTCACCATTTTGAACTGTGTATTTATACAAGTGTGAAACCACCAGAATTCTAATTCCAGAATATTTTTTATCATCCTCAAGAGAAGCCATCATACCCAGTAGCATTCACTCTTCACTCTCCCTTGCCAACCCAAGAGAGCAAGAAATCTACTTTCATGGATCTGCCTATCTGGCATTTCATATAAATGGCATCACATACTACGTGGTCTTCTGAACTAATTTCTTTCATTTAGCACATCTCAGTGTTCATCCATGTCATGGCATATATTAGTATTCCATTACTTTTTATGACTGAATAATAATCCATTGTATGGATATACCACATTTTGTTCTTACATTCAACAGAGACAGGCAGGTGGGTTGTTTTTGATTTGGGGATATTATAAAAAATGCTGCTATGAACATTAATATTCAAGTTTTCATTTCTGTTGGACAGATTTCTAGAAGTAGAATTCCTGGGTCATATTCCTGGTGACTGTTTAACATTTTGACGACTTCCAACTGTTTATCAAAATGGATATACCCTTTTATACATGCCCACCAACAACATATAAGGATTTCAATTTCTCTACATACTTGGCAGCACTTGTTGTTGTTTTTAATTGTTATTATAGCCATTTTAGCAAATGTGAAGGGATATCTCATTGTCATTTTGAAATTTGCATTTCTCTAATGATTAACATGTCAAGCATCTTTTTGTGGCCTTATTGGCCACTTATACTATTTTGGAGAAAGGTCTGTTCAAATTATTTCCCATTTTAGGCTTTTATTTGTTTTTTGATTATGGAGTTAAAAAGCAAAAGGCAGAGATATTACCAACAAAGGTCCATATAGTCAAAACTATGGTTTTTTCAGTAGTCATATACGGATGTGAGGATGGGACCATAAAGAAAATTGAGCGTGGAAGAACTGATGCTTTTGAACTGTGGTGTTGGAGAAGAGAGTGCTTGAGAGTCCCTTGGACTTCAAGGAGATCAAATCAGTCAATCCTAAAGGAAATCAGTCCTGAATATTCACTGGAAGGACTGATGCTGAAGCTGAAGCTCCAATACTCTGGCCACCCACTGCAAAGAGCCGACTCATTGGGAAAGACCCTGATGCTGGGAAAGATTGAAGGCGGAAGGAGAAGAGGATGACAGAGGACAAAATGGTTGGATGGAATCACCAACTCAGTGGACATGAGTTTGAGTAAGCTCTGAGAGATGGTGATGGACAGGGAAGCCTGGCGTGCTGCAGTCCATGGGGCTGCAAAGAATTGGACATGACTGAATGACAGCTGAACTGAAAAGAGTTCCTTATTCTGAATAAAAGCCTATTATCACATACATGATATATGGATTGTCTTTTTGTTTTCTTAATAGTGTTTCATAAAGCACAAAAGTTTTTAACTTTGATAAAGTCAAAATCTGCAGGTTTTTTATCATTAGTGTTTTTGGTGTTACATCTGAGAAATTATTACCTAGTTCAAAATTATGAAGATTCACTCTGTGTTTTTGTCTAAGAGCTTTGTTGTTTTAGGTATTATTGAGGTCTGTGACCCATTTTGAATTAGTTTTTAAGTATGGTGTGAAGTAGGAGTCCAAATTCATTATTTTGCACATCAGTTCAGTTCAGTTCAGTTCAGTCGCTCAGTCGTGTCCGACTCTTTGCGACCCCATGAATTGCAGCACGCCAGGCCTCCCTGTTCATCACCATCTCTCGGAGATCACTCAGATTCACATCCATCGAGTCAGTGATGCCATCCAGCCATCTCTTTCCCCATTGAATTCCATCAACTTTTTCTATAATATTATGCAATGGTAAAGTTAAAAGTCAATAAAAATACTGTTTATGAGTATTATTTGTTCTGTAAAACAACTACAAAAATATAATACATAGGTAGCATATATATCATGTTTTAATAGAATAAATAAACAGATAGATTTGTACTATATAAACTAAGATGATGACAGAGACATGCTGGTTAGAGATGCTATTTCCTGTGATTGGGGCAGATGGTAGCACTTTGAAAAACCATCTGAAATACTAAAATAAAAATTTATTTTCAAAGCAAGAGGGCCATATCAGATCACAGAGAAAATGCAAGACATAAACAAATGGGGGGAAGACAAGACCCCGACCTTTAGTGAGAGTTTAACAGTCAGAATTGATAGACCAAGATATCCCTTCCTGTCAGGCTATATTCAATTGAGGTGATACAAACTTTAAATATGCCAACTCAAATGGATGAGGCTTTCTGATTATGCTCTATTGACACTTCTAATGGTCCTCTCACTTACCTCTGAGCCCAGGAAAACTCTAATATTAGAGTTTGTAATATTAGCTATTAGAATCTGAATCCTTCAAGCCACAAACCAGCTGAAAGAGGCATAAGCTCCCACCCCTACTACAGCTTTCTTTATTTAAACAAATAGAACTAGGGAGAGGAACTGATGATCTTTTAAAGACTTCTTTTGTCCCTGTTCCTTAAGTAGACTTGGTACAAAGCTCTTGCTAAATTGAAAAAAAAAAAAAACTTTAATTAGGATTTTTGAAACCCAAATACAAAATAATCCCTAAGAGCATAATATCATTATTGTCTCCATTAAAATTCATCAGCCACTTGTGGACCCATTTATCCAGTCCTTTAAGATCTCTCTGTCATCTCTCTTCATCTTCTTGGCTCTTCTTGTTTTACAGCTTCTGCAAACATGAAAACTTCATGACTTTGAGACCCCAGTAAGGATTTTCATTAGGAATTATCCTACCAAGGTCTAGTGGTTAAGAAACAGCCTTGCAGTGCAGGGGATGTGGGATCCATCCCTCATCAGGGAACTAAGATCCCACACACCGCAGGGCAATTAAGCCCATGAGCCACAGCTACCGAGCCTGTGGGCCCTAGAGCTCTGTGTTCTGCAATAAGAGAAGGCAGTGCAAGGAGAAGTCCAGGCCCTGCAATGAGAAGCCGGGGCGCCGCAGTGAGAAAAAGCCCGCAGGCAGCAAGGAAGCCCCAGTGCCGCCAAAAGGAAATAACTAAATAAAAAAAAAATTTAAGTAATAATAAAATAAAATTTCTTTTTTAAAAAAGAGACAGAACTGGACTAGAATGAGGAACAAAGCTAAGATTAGGGGGAGGACGGTGTGTAACACAGCAAGTGTCCAAAAGCATGAAAACAATTCCCTCTTTCATTGTTGTCTTTGGAAGGAGTGCTTTGTTCAATTTCTCTTGTATGGTCACCTTAAATAGACCTCAAATAGACAACATGTTTTTACTTCATGCCATAGTATCCCCAAGTGTTTGTAGTATCTTTTGCAGATCACACAACTGTAGGTCCAGAGTCTCCTCTCAAACTCTGATGATTCAAAGCAAGGATGACAGTTGGAATTTCTGTCAAAATGGCAGGCTGGAGAGGAAATAATTTGGAGTCATGGAGACATTTACTTCCTCAAAAATCATTCTGTTTAAAGGAAAGAACACAGTAGAACTGCATCTTTGGACTTCCCTGGTGGTCCAGGGGTTGAGAATCTACCTGCCAATGCAGGAGACATGTGTTCAATCCCTAGTCCAGGAAGATTCCTCATGCCACAGAGTAGCAAAGCCTGTGAGCTGCCACTATTGAGCTGGCATGCCCAAGAGCCCCTCTCTGCAGCAAGAGAAGCCACCACAGTGAGAGTCTGAGCACCACCAATAGAGTGTAGTCCTGCTTGCCACAAGTACAGAAAACCCACAATGAAGACCCAGTGCAGTTTAAAAAAATTAATTAATTAATTGAAAATTGCGTCTTCACCATGTTCTCACCAGGTACCATGAGAAAATTCACTGAACCTCAGATTACTTCGGTTCTGAGTAACATGGAAATAAGAAGAAAATATACATCAAGACTTGCTGTGAATCTCAAAGAGAAGAAAGATACACAAGTGCTCTGCAAACTGTAAATATTATAAATAATCAATTTGATTGCATGTACACTCCCTGTTAGGTCTGAGCACAAGACAGATAGGCTGCTCCATTTCTCTTCATTCAGAATTCCTGTACACTCCTGCCTAAATGAAGTTTTCATACTTCCTAGTTGTTCTGAAAACCACCAAGAAAAAGATGAAGAAGAGGAAGAAGATAATTCGATGAATGCCAAGAACATCCCCAAAGCGAACAGCCATTCTCTTCAAACAAGGTGAAAACAGCATTTGACTACTCAAAGCTCTAGGAAATCTCCGTCTTTAGGGAAAGATGAGTGAGCTGTGAAGTATCTGCCCTGGCAACAGATTCATGAATCACAATTACCTGTTTCTTTTGGATATCTGGTCTGCTAATTACCAACCAAAGTTGAGACTAGACAGCTGTTACCTGACATCATTTGGTATCCGATATGGAATGCTTTTGGCAGAGAACTGGTTTCTCTTTTCCCAACAGGAAAATGGAAAATAAACTGGAAGACTTTAGTAATAATTAACAAAACATTAAAAAAAAAAACACACATACAGAGGTCTAGATATTTGAATCTTATATTAACTGTTGAGAGTTCAATCCCTGGGTTATAGGAAAGTGCTTCTATCCAAGTGACGATCTGATGAAAGTAGATTAAAAATGGGAACACAGATCAGTGAGGACTAGAAATGCTTGCAGGTTAAAAGAATAACTTGTGTGTTTTAACAAAATCTGTATTTAATTTTGGCTTGTATTGTGAGAGGAGACATCTGGAACCTGGGTGTTGGTGTTGAAATTACCAGTAGCATCTGTTCATCCTTAGTTTTACCCCTTAAATCAGAGGAAAACTACATCGTATTACAGATCTCAGGGTAAAATAGTAGCATGAAAATATGGCATGCTCCATTAAATCTGCAAGTGTAAAATAATGCTGTAATAACTTTCTAATTTTAGTTTTATGTTCTATTCCTAGCCACTAATTAAAATATGATTAATAAATGTTTTCATTTTCTATATAATTCATTTATGATTTATGTAAGTATCAAATATAAAAGCTAAATTTTCTATTTCTGTTTTTACTCAAGTAATTAACTAGGAAATGCTAAGTTACTTGGAGGTATGAGTCAGCAAACATCCAACAGGCTGTGTAGAAATTAGCCACTCTAATTCTTTTTTGGCTTTCCAGTTTGCTCAGTGGTAAAGAATCTGCCAGTCAATGCAGGAGATGCAGGAGACGCAGGTTCAGTCCCTGGTTTGGGAAGATCCCCTGGAGAAGAAAATGGCAACCCACTCCAGCATTATTGCCTGGAAAATTCCATGGACAAAGGAGCCTGGTGGGCTGCAGTTCATGGGACTACAAAGAGTGAGACATGACTGACTGAGGACAATTCTTTTTTAATCTTAAAAATATTTAGCATAAATGAGTCAGATAAACCACCTAAAGCAAAAGGGAAGTGGGAGAGTTTATGAAACAGTTATGAAAGAATACTCAAGGTACATGCCAGTTATGAAACTTCACTTATCATTAGTGGAAAATACTGATTTTCCTTAACAGAAAAGAGGAGTCTTGCACATAGATGTCAAAAAAAACCAGTTGATTTATGCCCTAAGAGTTAATCCTTTGCATGAAAAAACTAGCAGACTTTTGGTTGTAGTAGCTTATCAACAGAAAGACAACTGAATAAAGACAAAATAGAAGATGCAACAGTAATAATGTTCCAGCAACTGTACACAAACTAGCAAAATGACTAAAACATCAAAATAAGATTTTCTGTGTGATTCTTCCTCCCTCCCTCCTTTCTTTCCTTCCTCCAGCCTTCCTCCTTCCTTTTCTTCCTTCTTGTCTTCTTTTTCTCCTTTTTTCCTAATTTTTCATTTAACTGCTTTCTTTCCTTCTTCCAGTTTTGATATTTTTAAAGCTAATTTTACAGGTTTTTTTTTTTTTTTTTTAATTTCAAGGAACAGTTTCCAACTAAGTTCTTTAGTATTTTAGTCCTCTCCTGTCTGAGGAGAAGGCAATGGCACCCCACTCCAGTACTTTTGCCTGGAAAATCCCATGGATGGAGGTGCCTGGTAGGCTGCAGTCCATGGGGTCGCTAAGAGTCAGACATGACTGAGCAACTTCCCTTTCACTTTTCACTTTCATGCATTGGAGAAGGAAATGGCAACCCACTCCAGTGTTCTTGCCTGGAGAATCTCAGGGACGAGGAGCCTGGTGGGCTGCCATCTATGGGGTCGCACAGAGTCGGACACGACTGAAGCGACTTAGCAGCAGCAGCTCCTGTCTGAAGATGGTGAAGGAATAGGACAGGGAGACAACTTTCTCCACCACACATTTATCAAAAGATCATTTGAGTGCTGAACAACTTCCACAAAACAACTTCTGAACACTGGCGGAGGATATCAGGCACACAAAAAGGCAGCCCATTCTCTTCAAAAGGAGGTAGGACAAAATATAAAAGACAAAAAGAGAGACAAAAGAGTTAAGGATGCAGACCCATCCTGGGGAGAGTGTTGTGAACGAGGAGAAGTTTCCAAACAGTAGGAAACCCTCTCACCAGTGGGTCTGTGGGGAGTTTTGGAATCTCACAGGGCAACATAACTGGGAGGGGAAAAAAAAAACAGAATATGCCTCTACCTCCAACTGCCAGCAGAGAAGTAGCCCAGATGCCCGTGTCTGCCACCAATGAGCAGCTAGACAGGGAGGTGTGAGCTGCATAATCAGTGCTTAGGGTAAGGACCAGGCCTGCATGCCCTGAGAATAATCTGAGGGAGCTAACATGAGATAGCAACCCAAACTGTGAGAGAGAAACCAGAGAGAGAAAAAAAGAGAGAACTTTCCCGTGAAAGGCTCTGCTCATAGAAAAAAGAATTGAGTGAATACCAAAGGAGAGCTAGTTGACTGTGTATAGGCCCCTCCCCCTGCCAAAGGCAGGTGAGCAACAGCCAGAGCTGGAAGACAAGATACTGCTGCAATCTTGACCTGAGACCGGCATCTTACACCAAACTGTGAGCAGGCTCCCAGTTGCTAACCACATCTTCCTAGGATCCTGGACGATTGACATCTGCCAGGAGGGTCACAGCCTGAGATCAACTCCCCAGAGGAGACATAGCACACCTGAGATGGTGCTCCCGCGGTGCACCTGGGAAACAGAGCGGCCGGGACGGGAAGGTGATTAAGATGTATGGCCCACCTGGGACAGTGCTCTTGCCAACACCTGGTCACCTGAGCTGCTCGGACCTGGGAAGGGCATAAAACACATGCCCAGCCAAGTCTGTGCTCTTTCAGATTACCCGAAAACCTGAGTGGCTTAGACCTGGGAAGTGCACCCTGAAGACTGAGCAGTGTAGACCCAGGAAGCACACACCACCTTGAGCTGGGGCAAACCCAGTGTGGTCCATACACTGCAAGCATTCCCCAAACATGCCAGCGATATTTGTTTGCAGTGTCCCTCCCTCCACACAAGACAACTGAACAAGTGAGCCTAAATCAGTGACCACCTTTGCCCTCTTGAGTCAGGGTGGAAAATAGACACTGAAGACACTTAAAAAAAGAGGACGCCAAAATGAAGAGGGAACTGTTCTGGAAGTGACAGATGCAACAGATTAAAACCCTGTAGTTAACATTGACTAAGCGTTGGAGGGGGCCTATAGACCTTGAGAACAAGTACAAGCTGGAACGAGGAACTAACTGAAACTGAACTGACCCCACACTGCCCACAACAACTCCAGAGAAATTCCTAGATATATATTTACTGTTATCACTTTTTAATTTTTTAAGTTCTTTATTACTCCTTTAATTTTCATTTTTATAATCCACTATTGCCTTGCCAAAGAAAAAAGACCCCATTTTAAAGCAAATTTCATACATATATTTTTTATAATTTTTGTGATTGATTTTGTTTTTTATTTTTAATATTGTATTTTTGAGAGTCTAAACTCTATTCTAGATTTTTAGTCTTTGCTTTTTGGTATTTGTTATCAATTTTGTACTTTTAAGAATCTAATCTTCAGTATCCAATTTCACTTAGGGGTGTGATTACTGGCTTGATTGCTCTCTCCCCTTTTGACTCTCCCTTTTCTCCCCCAGGTCACCTCTCTCTCCTTCCTCCCCCTTCTCTACTTAACTCTGTGAATCTCTCTGGGTGTTCCAGACTGTGGAGAACACTTACGGAACTGATTACTGGCTAGATTGGTCTCTCCCCTTTTGACTTCCCCTCTTATCCTCCTGGTCACCTCTATCTCCCTCCTCCCCCTTGTCTTTTCTATGTAACTCTGTCAACCTCTCTGGGTGTTCCAGACTGTGGAGCACACTTAGGGAATTGGTGCAGTTCAGTCGCTCAGTCATGTCCGACTCTTTGCGACCCCATGAATCGCAGCACGCCAGGCCTCCCTGTTCATCACCATCTCTCGGAGTTCACTCAGACTCATGTCCACTGAGTCTGTGATGCCATCCAGCCATCTCATCCTCGGTCGTCCCCTTCTCCTCCTGCCCCAAATCCCTCCCAGCATCAGAGTCTTTTTCCAATGAGTCAACTCTTCACATGAGGTGGCCAAAGTACTAGAGTTTCAGCTTTAGCATCATTCCTTCCAAAGAAATCCCAGGGTTGATCTCCTTCAGAATGGACTGGTTGGATCTCCTTGCAGTCCAAGGGACTCTCAAGAGTCTTCTCCAACACCACAGTTCAAGAGCATCAATTTTTCGGCACTCAACCTTCTTCACAGTCCAACTCTCACATCCATACATGACCACAGGAAAAACCATAGCCTTGACTAGACGGACCTTAGTCAGCAAAGTAATGTCTCTGCTTTTGAATATGCTATCTAGGTTGGTCATAACTTTTCTTCCAAGGAGTAAGCGTCTTTTAATTTCATGGCTGCAGTCACCATCTTGGATTAGGTAAATTAAACACAAAAATTAGCAAGAAAATTCAAACTTTAAATGATACAATGGATCAATTAGACCTAATTGATATCTGGTGGACATCACCAGATGGTCAACACCGAAATCAGATTGATTATATTCTATGCAGCCAAAGATGGAGAAGCTCTATACAGTCAACAAAAACAAGGCCGGGAGCTGACTGTGGCTCAGATCATGAACT
>SJYT01005321.1:253593-332604 GCA_006410635.1 Cephalophus harveyi
TCCAACCAGTCCATTCTGAAGGAGATCAGCCCTGGGATTTCTTTGGAAGGAATGATGCTAAAGCTGAAACTCCAGTACTTTGGCCACCTCATGCGAAGAGTTGACTCATTGGAAAAGACTCTGATGCTGGGAGTGATTGGGGGCGGATGGAGAAGGGGACGACCGAGGATGAGATGGCTGGATGGCATCACTGACTCGATGGATGTGAGTCTGAGTGAACTCTGAGAGATGGTGATGAACAGGGAGGCCTGGCGTGCTGCAATTCATGGGGTCGCGAAGAGTCGGACACGACTGAGCGACTGAACTGAACTGAACTGAACTGATGGGCTTCCCTGATAGCTCAGTTGGTATAGAATCCATCTGCGATGCAGGAAATCCTGTTTTGATTCCTGGGTTGGGAAGATGCCCTGGAGAAGGGATAGGCTACCCACTCCAGTATTCTGGCCTGGAGAATTCACAAAGAATTGGACACAACTGAGCGACTTTCACTTTCACATGATAAACCCACAGCAAACATTATCCTCAATGGTGAAAAATTGAAAGCATTTCCCCTAAAGTCAGAAAGAAGACAAGGGTGCCCACTCTCACCACTACTATTCAACATAGTTTTGGAAGTTTTAGCCACAGCAATCAGAGAAGAAAAAGAAATAAAAGGAATCCAGATTGGAAAAGAAGAAGAAAACTCTCATTGTTTGCAGGTGTCATGATCCTCTACATAGAAAACCCTAAAGACACCACCAGAAAATTACTAGAACTAATCAATGAATATAGTAAAGTTTCAGGATATAAAATTAATACACAGAAATCCCATGCATTCCTATACACTAACAATGAGAAAATAGAAAGAGAAATTAAGGAAATAATCCCATTCACCATTGTGAAGAAAAGAATAAGATACTTAGGAATAAATTTCCCTTAAGAAACAAAGACCTGTATATAGAAAACTATAAAACACTGATGAAAGAAATCAAAGATGACACAAATAGATGGAGAAATATACAATGTTCATGGATCAGAAGAATTAATGTAGTGAAAATGAGTATAGTACCCAAAGCAATCTATAGATTCAACACAATCCCTATCAAGCTACCAACGGTATTTTTCACAGAGCTAGAAAAAAAATAATTTCACAATTTGTACAGAAATACAAAAAAAACCTTGAATAGCCAAAGCAATATTGGGAAAGATGAATGGAACTGGAGGAATCAACCTGCCTGACATCAGACTCTACTACAAAGCTACAGTCATCGAGACAGTATGGTACTGGCACAAAGACAGAAATATAGATCAATGAAACAAAATAGAAAGCCCAGAGATAAATCCATGCCCCTATGGACACCTTATCTTTGACAAAGGAGGCAAAAATACACAATGGAGAAAAGACAATGTCTTTAACAAGTGGTGCTGGGAAAACTGGTCAACCACCTGTAAAAGGATGAAACTAGAACACTTTCTAACACCATACACAAAAATAAACTCAAAATGGATTAAAGATCTAAATGTAAGACCAGAAACTATAAAACTCCTAGAGGAAAACATAGGCAAAATACTCTGACATAAATCACAGCAAGATCCTCTATGACTCACCTCCCAAAGTAATGGAAATAAAAGCAAAAATAAACAAATGGGACCTAGTTAATCTTAAAAGCTTTTGCACAGTGAAGGAAACTATAAGCAAGGTGAAAAGACAGCCTTCAGAATGGAAGAAAATAATAACAAATGAAGCAACTGACAAAGAAATAACCTCAAAAATATACACGCAGCTCATGCAGCTCAATACCAGAAAAATAAACAACCCAATCAAAAAATGAGCCAAAGAACTAAACAGACATTTCTCCAAAGAAGACATACAGATGGCTAACAAACATACAAAAAGATGCTCAACATCATCTTGAGAAATGCATCAAAACCACAATGAGATACCATCACACACCGGTCAGAATGGCTGCTATCAAAAAGTCTACAAACAATAAATACTGGAAAAGGTGTGGAGAAAAGGGAACCTTCTTACACTGTTGGTGGAAATGCAAAATAGTATAGTCACTATGGAGAACAGTGTGGAGATTTCTTTAAAAACTGGAATAGAACTGCCATATAACACAGCAACCCCACTGCTGGGTATACACACTGAGGAAACCAGAATTGAAAGAGACACATGTATCCCCAATGTTCATCACAGCACTGTTTACAATAGCTAGAACATGAAAGCAAGCTAGGTGTCCATCGGCAGATGAATGGATGTGAAAGCTGTGGTACCTATACACAATGGAGTATTACTCAGCCATTAAAAAGAATGCATTTGAATCAGTTCTAATGAGGCGGATAAAGCTGGAGCCTATTATACAGAGTGAAGTAAGTCAGAAAGAAAAACACCAATACAGTATATTAACACATATATATATGGAATTTAGAAAGACAGTAACAACACCCCTATATGTGAGACAGCAAAAGAGACACAGATATAAAGAACAGACTTTTGGATTTGTGGGAGAAGGCAAGGGTGGGATGATTTGAGAGAATAGCATTGAAACATATATATCACCATATGTGAAATAGATAACCAGTTCAAGTTCAGTGCATGAAACAGGGCACTCAAAGCCGGTACACTGTAACAACCCAGAGGGATGGGATGGGAAGGGAGGTGGGAGGGTGGTTTGGGATGGGGGACATATGTACACCTATGGCTGATTCATGTCAATGTATGGCAAAAATCACCACAATATTATAAAGTAATTAGCTTTCAATTAAAATAAATAAATTAATTAAAATAAATAGATAAATAGTCCCTCTCTATCATTTCATAAATGAAGAAACTGAGAGCTTCAGAGGTGTCCATTCTACTCCCCTGTGGTAGAGCAAGGATGAATACATGTAATAATGACTGCTGAGTTGTTTTTCATTGTTTTTACAATCTTATTTATATTTATTGCTGCTGCTGATGATGCTAAGTCACCTTAGTCATGTCCGACTCTGTACGACCCCACAGACGGCAACCCACCAGGCTCCAATGTCCCTGGGATTCTCCAGGCAAGAACATTGAAGTGGGTTGCCATTTCCTTCTCCAATGCATGAAAGTGAAAAGTGAAAGTGAAGTTGGTCAGTCATGTCTGACTTTTCACGACCCCATGACCTGCAGCCTACCAGGCTCTTCTGTCCATGGGATTTTCCAGGCAAGAGTACTGGAGTGGTTTGCCATTGTCTTCTCCGTATATGTATTGACACATATATAAATTTTAAACTTTTTTAGCCATTTCCCAGCATTTACAGGTTTTTTTCTAAAAGGATCAACAATACAAAGATGTTTAAAGACTAATCATCTCTCCCCCCAATCTAATTCTACACTCCATTCCACATAACTCAGGCGTCCAGTGTTAACAGACTTGTATGGTCTCCTTGATAATACATATATGCACAACATAAATATACATATATAGGCTATTTGCTTGTATCTTCTTTCTGTTATTCCCAAAGCTGAATTATAAAATATACACTTTGTACTCTTCTCTCCGATATTAGGTTCACATGGCATCATACATGGATGGCCCTACAAGAATGTACATATGGGTCCCACATGTTTTTAAGTTTATGCATGTACATAAACACAGTATTTTACATTATGTGGTGCAATACATGTTGGGAAGTTTTCAAAGTAGTGTTATGTTTTCCTTTCTTTTTTTCATTTTTTTAATTTTTTGCCTTTTATCACTTTCTCCCTTTCTTCCTTGAGGTTATCCATTTAAACACATACACGTATCTGTTTTATGAGTTTCTACTTTTTATAATCATATGAGTCTGAGTGTGTGCTTGCTCAGTTGTGTCCTACTATTTTTGACCCCATAGGCTGTAGCCCACCAGGCTCCTCTGTCCATGAAATTTCTCAGACAAGAATATTGGAGTGAGTTGCCATTTCCTGCTGCAGAGGACCTTCCTGACTCCAGGATCAAACCCAAGTCTCTTGTTTCTCCTGCACTGGCAGGTGGATTCCTTACCACTGCCTTCCAAGTAAATTTGAAGATCTAATTGGATTTATTAGGTGATTCATGGATCAAGTAGTAGCCCATCTAGCAACTAGAAGGATGCTAAAAGGGAAGGTCTTTATAGGCAAAAAGAAGGTGGGGAAAAGAAGTTGGGGGCGGGGGCAAGAGGAAACAGCAGGGATTTTATTATGCAGATTGTCTCACTAGTGTTGATCAGGAAACTTCAGATTGTCTGTTTAAAGGTCACATTCCTGGGAGAGATTGAAATTGCAATTAAATCTGTTTGCTGTCATCAGGGTAAATGACTCCATTTCGGGCTTGTTATTTTTTTTTTTTAACAATATAACCATACAAGCAACAAAGTGGCTAGCAGCTTTTTCTCTCTTCTCCCATCACAGAAATGCATACACACACACACACACACACACACACACACACACACACACACACCCAAAAGAATACATTCAGTTAAGGAGAAAATCACTGATCTTCACACCCCAGTGTTAAAGTATAATTTTCAAAACAACTGAAAGCAAGACTTCCTTAAATTCTGAATGAACACATTTCAAAGATTAATTTAATACATTAATGAGAGAATTAACAAAATGGTTGCTGCTGCCGCTGCTAAGTCACTTCAGTCGTGTCCTACTTTGTGCGACCCCATAGACAGCAGCCCACCAGGCTTCCTCGTCCCTGGGATTCTCTAGGCAAGAACACTGGAGTGGATTGCCATTTCCTTCTCCAATGCCTGAAAGGGA
Source organism: Cephalophus harveyi (assembly GCA_006410635.1). Classification (NCBI taxonomy): domain Eukaryota; kingdom Metazoa; phylum Chordata; class Mammalia; order Artiodactyla; family Bovidae; genus Cephalophus; species Cephalophus harveyi. Next base: position 258,329 of record SJYT01005321.1, read on the forward strand.
AAGTGAAGTCGCTCAGTTGTGTCCAACTTTTAGCGACCCCATAGACTGCAGCCTACAAGGCTCCTCCGTCCATGGGATTTTCCGGGCAAGAGTACTGGAATGGGGTGCCATTGCCTTCTCCAACAAAATGGTAAAGCTACTTCAAAGATAGAATTCAAGAAATAGAAGTTTGTACACTCAGTTAAGAAAGGGATGATAAGTGAATTTCCTGAGAGCTAATGAAAAATACTAATAGACAGTCAATCTAAGAAAAAAAATGGAAATTTTAGTTGAGCCAACTTGGGGCTTTGAGCCCAGGAAACAGTCTTTCAGAAACTTCTGAGGGCTGTTCCACTATCAAAACAGCTGTATAATTTTGCGGGCCAAAGATGTATATGTCAAATGACATGCTATTGACAGTTTATACAATTCAGATCTACACATACAAGACAAGTAATAGGTCACTGTGGTCTCTTAAAGATTAAGAAGGAAAGTTACCTCTAAGGAGTTATGACACTTTATAAGATTAAGAAGAAATATTATCTCTGAAGGAGACCTGATTAAAGGAGATGCACAGTATGTACTAAAGAGGAGAGAGGAATTGCAAACAGGCAGAGAAAATTTTTGTTGAAATTTTCTTGTCTTGCCACAAAATAGGAATTTCATTTCATCACTGAGTTAGAAGCAAGACCAGCTAGGACCCTGCCAGGCAATAAAACCATAACCTTAGGTGTCTCCTCTATCTGGCAGAAATCATTTTCTTCTAATGGACCAAAACTTGCAAGTTAACAAGTAGCTTTCACAGCGTCCATGTCCTAATCAACAGTAAATAGCAAGTAAAACAATTATCTCTCCTAGTCTGAGTCTACAAGGCAATGCTTCAGTGTGACATTAAAAGGACATGGAATCAATCTTTTGCCCTACTTTCTGGTTTTTGAATCATTAGTCTTAACATCAAACTGAAACCAAGAGACTATTGAACTCTTGTAGGAAGGGGGACCCTTCTGGGGTCCAAGAGTGGGCTCTTGTCTAATACTCAGAAATGAACTGTCCAAAGAGACACAGGTGCTGATAAAGCAAGAAAGTTTATTTGAAAGGGGCATCCGGGCGGAGAGCAGCAGGGTAGGAGAACCAAGGAGAACTGTTCTGCCACGTGGCTTTCAGTCTCAGGTTTTATTATGATGGGGTTAGTTTCCGGGTTGTCCCTGGCTGCTCTGACTCAGGGTCCTCCCTGGTGGTGAATGCATCATTCAGTCAAAATGGATGCCAGTGAGAAGGATTCTGGGAGGTGGAAGGACATGTGGACTGGTATCTCCTCTCTCCTTTTAACCTTTACCAAATTCTTCTGGTGGGTGGTAGCTTGTTAGCTCTGCATTCCTCACCAGGACCTCTTGTTGTAAGACAACTCTGTCAGGGTGGGCAGTTTCAGTCAGTGGTTCCCCTAACAGAACTGTGCCAAGGTTGAGTCACACCCTAAGAAAATGTAGAGATTCCCCAGATGAAAACTTCATATTGTCCTTCCTCCTGTTAGTTATGATAACACCGTTAGACCTGTCTTTTGGGCCACTTAATTATATAAAAGCTGAACACTTGATTCCCATTAAGACTATGGACTCTTCTGTCATTGTTAGTGGGCATGAAAAGAAGCTGCTCTAAATCTTTCACATAAAAAGCTTCCACACATAATTGATGTGTTTATTATTACTGCAAATAAATTTATTAGTTGTAATGATCTTTAAAAAATAGTGTTAATTAGCACTTCTCACTGACCAACATAACTTTCTGGTATGGGGTTTATATTTCTAGTAAGTTATACTAGCCAATTTTATTTTTTTAGTGAAGAAAGAATGTCCAGACTCTTGATGTATAAATTTGATGATTTTATTTTTCTTCTCTTTCTTGGGTACTGTAGAAGGAGGTGTCAACTACAAACTGGCACTTACCAGAGCATTTGCCACGACTAAACAAGGGCATTTGCCATCTGCCTCCGTGGAGACTGAACCCTGTGCTTCTGCAGCTGCTGACCTGCAACGCCCCCTGAGGGGAATTCGGGTGAAGAGTGAGACACTCTGTGCTCCAGGGAAACTGGTGGGAAAGGTCTTGAGATAGTTAGATATTTTCAGGCACTGATTTCATGATCCCAATGCTTGCATCTCCTCACACCTAGAAAAGCCCTAAATCCCTTCACGGTGACATCAGCTCCTCATGACTAGCAGAAAACCTATTGTAAAGTAAGTGCTTCATTGCACTGAACTCCCCCTTCACCAAAATCTTATATATTGACCTTCCCTCACTGCCTCTTTGGAGCGGTCTCTCCGAGCTATCTGAGGTGCTGTCTCCTGGGCTGTAGTTCAGTCAATCAATCAGTTCAGTAACTCAGTCTTGCCCGACTCTTTGTGACGTCATGGATACCAGCCTCCCTCTCCATCACCAACTCCTTGACTTTACTCAAACTCATGTCCATTGAGTCGGTGATGCCATCCAACGAGCTCATCCTCTGTCATCCCCTTCTTCTTCCACCTTCAATCTTTCCCAGCATCAGGGTCTTTTCCAATGAGTCAGTTCTCCACATCAGGTGGCCAAAGTATTGGAGTTTGAGCTTCAGCATCAGCCTTTCCAAGGAATATACAGGACTGATTTTCTTTAGGATGAACTCGTTGGATCTCCTTGCAGTCCAAGGGACTCTCAAGAGTCCTCTCCACCACAGTTCAAAAGCATCAATTCTTTGGTGCTCAGCTTTCTTTATAGTCCAACTCTCACATCCACATATGACTACTGGAAAAACCATACCTTTGACTACACAAACTTTTGTTGGCAAAGTAATGTCTCAGCTTTTTAATATGCTGTCTAGGGTGGTCATAACTTTTCTCCCAAGGAGTAAGAGTCTTTTAATTTCATGGCTGCAGTCACCATCTGCAGTGATTTTGGAGTCCCTCAAAATAAAGTCTGACACTGTTTCCCTTGTCTCCCCATCAATTTGTCATGAAATGATGGGACCAGATGCCATGATCTTAGTTTTCTGAATGTTGAGTTTTAAGCTGACTTTTTCAGTCTCTTCTTTCACTTTCATCAAGATTCTTTAGTTCCTCTTCACTTTCTGCCATAAGAGTGGTGTCATCTGCATATCTGAGATTATTGATATTTCTCCCAGCAATCTTGATTCCAGCTTGTGCTTCTTCCAGCCCAGCATTTCTCATGATGTACTCTGCATATGAATTAAATAAGCAGGGTGACAATATACAGCCTTGACGAATTCTTCCTGACTTGGAACTAGTCTGTTGTTCCATGTCCAGTTCTAACTGTTGCGTCCTGACGTGCATACAGATTTCTCAAGAGGCAGGTCAGGTGGTCTGGTATTCCCATCTCTTTCAGAATTTTCCAGAGTTTGTTGTGATCCACACAGTCAAAGGCTTTGGCACAGTCAATAAAGAAGAAATAGATGTTTTTCTGAAACTCTCTTGCTTTTTTGATGATCCAACAGATATCGGCAATTTAATCTCTGGTTCCTCTGCCTTTTCTAAATCCAGCTTGAACATCTGAAATTTTGCAGTTCACGTACTGTTGAAGCCTCACTTTGAGAATTTTGAGCATTACTTTACTAGCATGTGAGATGAGTGCAATTGTGTGGTAGTTTGACAATTCTTTGGCAATGCCTTCCTTTGGGATTGAAATGAAAACTGACATTTTCCAGTCCTGTGGCCACTGCTGAGTTTTCCAAATTTGCTAGCATATTGAGTGTAGCACTTTCACAGCATCATCTTTTAGGATTTGAAATAGCTCAACTGGAATTCCATCACCTCCACTAGCTTTGTTTGTAGTGATGCTTCTTCTTTAGGCCCACTTGACTTTGCATTCCAGGATGTCTGGCTCTAGGTGAGTGATCATACCATCATAATTATCTAGATCCCAAGATCCTTTTGTATAGTTCTTCTGTGTATTCTTGCCACCTCTTCTTAATATCATCTGCTTCTGTATTTCAGTTCAGTTCAGTTCAGTTCAGTCGCTCAGTCGTGTCCGACTCTTTGCGACCCCGTGGACTGTAACCTACTAGGCTTCTCCGTCCGTGGGATTCTCCAGGCAAGAATACTGGAGTGGATTGCCATTTCCTTCTCCAGGGGATCTTCCCGACCCAGGGATCGAACCTGGGTCTCCCGCATTAGAGGCAGACGCTTTAACCTCTGAGCCACCAGGGAATCCCCGCTTCTGTATTTATTTTGCCCCAAATAAAACTTAGCTCACAACTCTCACATTGTGTATCTTTTTAGTCAACATAAGGGATCGAATATTTCTTCTCAGTTTTCTGCCTCTAACTGTGAAGAAAGGTAGTTTTTAGGTTGCTAATAATTTGATTTTTGCATTTAATGAAGGCAATGGCAACCCACTCCAGTACTCTTGCCTGGAAAACACTATGGACGGAGGAGCCTGGTAGGCTGCAGTCCATGGGGTGGCTAAGTCGGACACAACTGAGCAACTTCACTTTCAGTTTTCACTTTCATGCATTGGAGAAGGAAATGGCAACCCACTCCAGTGTTCTTGCCTGGAGAATCCCAGGGACAGGGGAGACTGGTGGGCTGCCGTCTATGGGGTCGCACAGAGTCAGACACAACTGAAGCTACTTAGCAGTAACAGCAACAGTATATTGTGAAAGATCAGAAGAGATGATAGGTAGGGAAGAGAAATGCCTCAGACTGAAAGGGAATTAAGTAAGAATCAAGGTGCCCCTTGCAGGCAGCCAACACTCAGAGTGGATAATAGTGTGTTTTATATAGAAAGCTAAGACCCATGCACTAAGGTCTTCAGCTTTGGCAAGGCTTCCTTCACTTGTAAGGATGCAGAAGCAGAGAGCTCCCCAACTTTAAAAGACTGTGCTGTGCTTAGTCTCTCAGTCATGTCCTACTCTTTGTGGCCCTTTAAACTGTAGCCCCCCAGGCTCCTCTGGCCTTAGGATTTTCCAGGCAAGAATACTGGAATGGGTTGCCATTTCCTCGTCCAGGGATCTTCCAACCCGGGGATCAAACCTATGTCTCCTGTGTCTCCTGCTTTACAGTCAGATTCTTTACCTGCTGAGCCATCAGAGAAGCCCCTTAAAAACTAGTACCCATTTATTTATTTATTTATTTTTAATTCTTTTTTTTTTTTCTTGTCTCTGCATTTTATTTATTTATTTATTTTTTTTAATTTTATTTTACTTTATTTTACTTTACAATACCGTATTGGTTTTGCCATACATTGACATGAATCCACCATGGGTGTATATTAGCTCCCAACTAGTACCCATTTAAAGTGATAATTCTACAGCTAGTATGACAGAGACTGGAAATCAGAGGGCTTTCTCCTGGGTTCTAGGTCCTACATAAACTTTCTGAATTCTGATGCAACTACAGAAGAAAGAAGGGGAAAGCAGAGGAGGACAACAGAAGAGAGGAGAGGTAGAAGGCTTAAGTGATCACTGAGAGAGAATGGCCTGTCTGCCTTAGAGGATGAGAGTATCAACTTCATCAATTAAGTTGTGTTAGATGAAGAAGTGACTTGTTTGCACACTTGAGTTTACTGTGATTCAAATCTGTCCTTCTTTATCCAGATGATGATTTATTGAAGATGCTGGATCTCAATATTGACCCCACCACTACCACCACCGCAGTCACCTATAACAAATTAAAGTCAGCATTAGCATTCAGTTGTTTGATGCCAAAGCATATACTCCAGAAATCTTTCTGTACTAAGAAAAATAAATGAGTCTCATTCCTCTGAGAATTATTATAAGTAGGGAAGGGGAAGAAGGAGAATGACTGAGTGGAATACCACTAGATTAAAAATCAGGGGGCCAGGGTCTTCATACTGTAACTAATGCCATGTACAAATTTGAATGAGTGACAACCTACTTGTGGTCAGCAAACTACTTCTTCTGACTTCAGAGTTAGATGTGTCTCTCACTCTCTCATTCATAATTATACCATCTCTGTTGGGCATAGCTTCTCAGGCTTTCCCCAAGGCACTGAATATGGCTATTAGTTGGGGAAACCCACTGTGCAACTCTACTGCTATCCCCAACAGAGTCTTATAGTTTTGAGTTGCTCACCAGAACTGGGGAGGAGATAGGCTCCCCTCAACTCTAATAATAAGAGTCCCTGCTTTCCCTGTATGCAGGTCAGGAAGCAACAGTTACAATTGGACATGCAATAACAGACTGGTTCCAAATAGGAAAAGGAGCATGTCAAGGCTGTATATTGTCACCCTGCTTATTTAACTTATATGCAGAGTACATCATGAGAAACACTGGGCTGGAAAAAACACAAGCTGGAATCAAGATTGCCGGGAGAAATATCAATAACCTCAGATATGCAGATGACACCACCCTTATGGCAGAAAGGGAAGAAGAACTAAAGAGCCTCTTGATGAAAGTGAAAGAGGAGAGTGAAAAAAGTTGGCTTAAAGCTCAACATTCAGAAAACTAAGATCATGGCATCCAGTCCCATCACTTCATGGCAAATAGATGGGGAGACAATGGAAACAGTGGCTGACTTTACTTTTCTGGGCTCCAAAATCACTGCAGATGGTGACTGCATCCATGAAATTAAAAGACACTTACTCCTTGGAAGGAAAGCTATGACCAACCTAGACAGCATATTGAAAAGCAGAGACATTACTTTGCCAACAGAGGTCCATCTAGTCAAGTCTATGGTTTTTCCAGTTGTCATGTATGAATGTGAGAGTTGAACTATAAAGAAAGCTGAGTGCCAAAGAATTGATGCTTTTGAACTGTGCTGTTGGAGAAGACTCTTGAGAGTCCCTTGGACTTCAAGAAGGTCCAGCCAGTCCATCCTAAAGGAGATCAGTCCTGGGTATTCATTGGAAGGACTGATGTTGAAGCTGAAACTCCAATACTTTGGCCACCTGATACGAAGAGCTGACTCATTGGAAAAGACCCTGATGCTGGGAAAGATTGAGGGCAGACTGGATGAGGCACAAGCTGGAATCAAGATTGCTGGGAGAAATATCAATAACCTCAGATATGCAGATGATACTACCCTTATGGCAGAAAGTGAAGAGGAACTAAAGACCTTCTTGATGAAAGTGAAAGAGGAGAGTGAAAAAGTTGGCTTAAAGCTCAACATTCAGAAAACTAAGATCATGGCATCCAGTCCCATCACTTCATGGCAAATAGATGGGGAGACAATGGAAACAGTGGCTGACTTTACTTTTCTGGGCTCCAAAATCACTGCAGATGGTGACTGCATCCATGAAATTAAAAGACACTTACTCCTTGGAAGGAAAGCTATGACCAACCTAGACAGCATATTGAAAAGCAGAGACATTACTTTGCCAACAGAGGTCCATCTAGTCAAGTCTATGGTTTTTCCAGTTGTCATGTATGAATGTGAGAGTTGAACTATAAAGAAAGCTGAGTGCCAAAGAATTGATGCTTTTGAACTGTGCTGTTGGAGAAGACTCTTGAGAGTCCCTTGGACTTCAAGAAGGTCCAGCCAGTCCATCCTAAAGGAGATCAGTCCTGGGTATTCATTGGAAGGACTGATGTTGAAGCTGAAACTCCAATACTTTGGCCACCTGATACGAAGAGCTGACTCATTGGAAAAGACCCTGATGCTGGGAAAGATTGAGGGCAGAAGGAGAAGGGGATGGCAGAGGATGAGATGGCCGGATGGCATCACCGACTCGATGGACATGGGTTTGGGTGGACTCCGGGAGTTGGTGATGGACAGGGAGGCCTGGTGTGCTGCGGTTCATGGGGTCACAAAGAGTCAGACACAACTGAGCAACTCAACTGAACTGCTTTCCCACAATTCCTAGATACTTCAATATTTGAATTCTATTGACATTTCCTAGAGCCTCTTAAATTTGTAAGAGATTCAAATTGTTAGATAAAACTCCTGTCACCTAGAACAGTAAAGAGGTCAGAAGAATATATCTGAAGATAGTAATAAGTAACGATAATACAATTAGTAAAACATTGTGGGTGCTGCTGTTCATTCATTTAGTTGTGTCCCCAGCTCTTTGAGACCCCATGAACTGCAGCACTCCAGGCTTCCCTGTCCTTCACTATCTCCCAGAGTTTGCTCAAACTCATGTTCATTGAGTCAGGGATGCCATCCAACCATCTCATCCTCTGCTGCCCTTTGTCCACCTGCCCTCAATCTTTCCCAGCATCAGAGTCTTTTCCAATGAGTGGGCTCTTTGCATCAGGTGGCCAAAGTATTGGAGTTTCAGCTTCAGCACCAGTGCTTCCAATGAATATTCAGGGTCGATTTCCTTTTGGATTGACTGGTTTGATCTCATTGTAGTCCAAGGGACTCTCAAGAGTCTTCTCTAGCCCCACAGTTCAAAAACATAAATTCTTCAGTGTTCAGCCTTCTTTATGGTCCAACTCCCACATCTGTACATGACTACCAGGAAAGCCATAGCTTTGACTATCTAGAGCTTTTTTCAGCAAAGTGATGTCTCTGCTGTTTAATATGCTGTCTAGATTTGTCATAGCTTTCCTTCCAAAGAGAAAGCCTCTTTTAATTTCATGGCCGAAGTCACTATCTGGAGTGATTTTGGAGCCCCTCCAAATAAAATCTGTCACTGCTTCAACTTTTTCCCCATCTGTTTTTCATGAAGTGATGGGACTGGATGTCATGAACTTAGTGTTTTTCATGTTGAGTTTCAAGCCAGCTTTTTCACTCATTTCTTTCATCCTCATCAAAGGTTCTTTAGTTTCTCTTCACTTTCTGCCATTAGAGTGATATCATCTGCATATTTGAGGTTACTGATATTTTTCCTGATGATCTTGATTCCAGCTTTTGATTCATCCAGTTGGACATTTTGCATGATGTACTCTGCATAGAAGTTAAATAAACAGGGTGACAATATACAGTCTTGTGATACTCCTTTCTCAATTTGGAACCAGTCAATTGTTCCATGTCCAGTTCTAACTGTTGCTTCTTGACAGGCCTACAGGTTTCTCAGAAGACAGGTAAGGTGGTCTGCTATCCCATCTCTTTAAGAATTTTCCACAATTTGTTGTGATCCACACAAAGACTTTAGCATAGTCTGTGAAGCAGAAGTAGATGTTTTTCTGGAACTCGTTTGCTTTCTCTATGATCCAATGAATGTTGCCAATTTGATCTCTGGTCGCTCTGCCTCTTCGAAATCCAGCTTGTATATCTGAAGTTCTTGTTTTCATTACTATTAAACAATAAAAAGGAATAAATTTTTATATATGCTACAACATGGATAAACCTTTAACATATGGTAAATAAAACAAGACAGAAACATAAGGCCACATATTTACAATTATATTTATATGAAATGTCAAGGATAGGCAAATCAATGGGGCTTCCCAAGTGGTGCAGTTGTAAAAAACCTGCCTGCTAAACAGGTGACACAAGAGACACAGGTTCAATCCCTGGGTTAGGAAAATCCCCTGGAGGAGGAAATGGTGACCCACTCCAGTGGTATTCCAGTATTCTTGCCTGGAAAATTCCATGGACAGAGGAGCCTGGTGGGCTACAGTCCATGGGGCCACAAAGAGTCAGCAAATCTACAGAGACAGAACATAGATTAATCACTGCCAGGGTCTGCAAGGAGGAAATAATGAGGAGTGAGTGCTCACAGGTACAGAGTTTCTTTTGGAGGATGACAAAAAGGTTCTGGATTTAGATACTGTAAATAGTTGTACAACCTTGTTAGTATACTAAATACCAAGTTGTGCATTCTAGAAGAGTGAATTTCTGGTTTGTAATTATACCTCAATAAGACTGCTATATTTTTAAAGTCCAATAGATAAGGAGTTGTTGAATCTGGATTTTAATCTATGCTGTCATAACTGTATAAAGTGACTTCAGACAAGTTTCTGCTCTTTCTGGTCATATTCTCCTCATCTGCAAAGAGAAAAATGTTGAATAAGTGCCATTCTGTTTCTGACAATTTATGGTTCCATTCCTCAGCTACTTCCTCTATGAAACAGCTTTTGCCCAATTATCTAAAGGTGATCTTCTTCCGCTTTCAGTTCTCATAACGTTCACTGCCTTGTTTTGCTACTATTTGTGCTTCCTCTTATCTGCTCTACCAGAAATGTGAGACACTTAGAGGAAGACTCAGGACTGTCTTGAACATGACAGCCATTTGATAGATTTTCAGATGACTAAAGACATGAAATTATTTATATCTAGAAGAAGTTGTATGAAATGCAGCACATACCAATAAATAAATAATTTTTTTTGGTTTATGTATAACTAAAATAAGAGACTGGTAGTTTCTCAAAAAATTTGACACAGATTTTATGTTATTTCTTGGCCTAACAGAACTGCAAGCTTGATAGAGTTCTTAATAATGTAGATATACTACATTAATTCCCTTTTATCCCATACAGATGAGTTTTTACCCTACTTTAAAACAGCTTGCCTTTACCATGGTTGCCTCACCAATGTTGATATCAAGCATGATGAAAATAACCCCAAAATGAAAAGAAATAAAATGCTTGAACCATTATTTTATTTGCAATTAATTATTTAGTATTCCAGTAGGTGTTCTGAACCACATCATTTTTAAGCAATGAAATCTCACCAATAGGAGACCTGAGGGGAATTCACAATTATTAAATCCTCATTGAGAGGTTAGGCCACTGTTTTCCTAGAATCATTATTGAGTTTGCAAATTTTTTTTAAATAGAAAATTATACAGGCTTCACTGCTTTACATAACTTTCCATAGTGTGTGTTTGACAAGTTGAAATTTTTAGACTAGAAAGAAAATTGAGTAAAAATGTAACCAACTGTTATCTTACTTCTTTTTTCCCTCTAAATACAAAAAACAATTACCTAAAAACTAATCTTCAATTTTGTGTTCTTTTCTCCACTGCTGTACTACAAAATTCAACCTAAAACATTTGCCCCTCATTAATAAAAATACAAAAAGAAGAATTACGGAAAATTATGCTCCTAGCCTGCTAGGATTCAACTATAACATCATCCCACTACATTCCCTTTTTATTCTGAATAATTGCAAGTTCAGAATACCTAACTGCATTCCTAAATGCAGAGTTTACAAAAATTCTTTGCAATTGATAAAAGAAAAAATTAAAGAAGCATCAAAACACATTGAGAACCTATGCAAAACTAAATTTGGGGTACATAACTGGTAATACCTGAGAATAGTTTTTATGCTACATTTCATTTTGCATATGAGATGCATCTGAAAAGATCAACTTTTATACTACTGGAGATGATTTCAGTAAGCACCCACATCTCTCAAATGTACTGAGTTAAAACTCCTGTATAATATTACTAGTTTTCATCTTGGGCATAATAACTTCTATCTTACTGTCACTTAAAATTTGTATTTAATAAATATTCATGAGTCAACCTGTTCTTCTTGTATAGATAATAATAATATTGACAAAAATAAGATTTATTTATTAGTGTACTAAGCACTATACAGAATTCTTTAGAGTCTTGTCTCAGTCAATCCTAACAGCAATTCTGTGAGAATGGTAGTTCACACTTACGATCCACATGTTACAAATGAGAAAACTGAAGGTTAATGACTGAAAGTATTTTGTTCTAAGTTACACAGCTAACAAATAGTTCGACATTATACTAAACATGAATAAAAAACACCCAGGTGTCCTCAAAGAATTTACAGTCCGGCGAGTCTGTCAGAGTAGGAGCCAACTAAGAGACTGTAGGTGACGATTCATGGTTCAATATGAAACCAATCAACTTAAAGGCTTCAACTTACAACATTAGTGTCAGGACTTCCCTAGTGGTCCAGTGATTAAGACTGTGCATTCCCAATGCAGGGACCCCAGATTCAATCCCTGGTCCGAGAACTAGATCGTGCTTGCTGCAACAAAGATCTTGTGAGCTGCAAGTAACACATGGTACAGCCAAAGTAAAAAAAAAAAATAGTGTTATGATATGAGGTGTATACTAGTCAAGGTTCTCAGAGAAACAGAACCAACAGGATGTGTGTTTTTGTGGGAGAGAGAGAGAGATTAATTTTAAGAAACTGACTCAAGTGACTATCATGATCCAGACCTTGTTTTATTACAACTTGTTAAGAATTATGTAATCACCCATGTACCCCAGGGATACCTTGGCATTCTAATCTACTAATAAACTGCCAATACACTGCTACAATATACAGATCCCAATACCTTATCATAAGGAAGGACAGGCAAGGATGATCATGTTCTTATCTCTAAAAGTTCAGAGTTAAATGTCTGCAGTAACTGGTAGTGGGCTGGGCAGCCCTCTCCCACAGAGGTAACAGCAAGTTTAGTAAAAATAATAACTAGCATTTACTGAGCACTTATTACGTACCAAAAAATGTTTTCTATTTTTTCCCAACTTTTAGTTTGAAATCTTTCATATCTGCAGAATACTTGAAAATATAACACAAGGGACATGCATATAAACACTAATTAACAATCTACTGCATTTTTTTGTGTGTGTATATATATAGAGGGGCTTCCCTGGTGGCTCAGAGGTTAAAGCGTCTGCCTCCAATGTGGGAGACCCGGGTTCGATCCCTGGGTCGGGAAGATCCTCTGGAGAAGGAAATGGCAATCCACTCCAGTGTTCTTGCCTGGAGAATCCCATGGATGGAGAAGCCTAGCAGGTTACAGTCCATGGGGTCGCAAAGAGTCGGACACGACTGAGCGACTTCCTCACCTCACCTCACCTCATATATATAGATAGATACACACATGCATGGTCTTCCCTGGTGGCTCAGAGGTTAAGGCATCTGCCTCCAATGCGGGAGACCCGGGTTCGATCCCTGGGTCGGGAAGATCCCCTGGAGAAGGAAATGGCAATCCACTCCAGTATTCTTGCTGGAGAATCCCATGGACGGAGAAGCCTAGTAGGTTACAGTCCACGGGGTCGCAAAGAGTCGGACACGACTGAGCGACTTCACCTTCACTTTCACCTTCACACACATACATACATATTTATGGCTTCCCAGATGGCTCAGTGGGTAAAGGATTAGCCTCAATGCAGGAGACACAGGAGATGTGAGTTCAATCCCTGGGTCAGGAAGATCCCCTGGAGAAGGAAATGGCAACCCACTCCAGTATTCTTGCCTGGAAAATTCCATGACCAGAGGAGCCTGGCAGGCTACAGTCCAAAAGGTCACAGAGTCAGACACAACTGAGCAGATATTTAAATACATATATTATATACACATGACACTGTTCAAAACAAATAATTGCCAAAGATAAATCCACAGGTATGCACACGTGTACAGAAACACACACACACACCTTTTTTAAGTTAAAATATTTGAAAGTAGTTTTCAGAGATCACAACACTTTTTACATTCCTTGCAACAAGTTGCCCAGGTTTGCAAAGCTGATCAATGTAAATGCTGGGCTTGGAACCCTGTCAGTCTAAAGTGGAGCTTATGTTGTAATAATTGAGCCTCTGATTCAGGTAGGTAAAGGTGAAAGAATTCTGACAGGTTGGGTAGATGGGGCTCCTGTCACCCATAGTCAGGATGAAAGCAATACCAGAGAGTTTCAGGGGAGAACATGATGGGAGAAAGTGGAAAGCAGATGAATTAAAGGTTGGAGAGATGGGAGAGGGAAGAGGAGAATTTTTATATTAAGAAAAATGACTTTAAAATGAGAAGTAGTACTAAGACAAACTCTTCCACTGTTTCCTTTTTTTCTAGGAAAAAAAATTCCTATTTCATACATGATATTTCAGATTGTAAACCCCAAAGGGTGGAAAGTAGGTTCTGCTATGCATTCAGGATTTCCACATGGTCAAGTTCTTGGTCGGACACTTAGTCTTTGCTTCTGATGTTAATGAACATAGATTTCTGAGGCACTGAGTTATCCGGTTGTCAGAATTCCATTTAACAATATATAGCATCCTTGTGAAAACTTTTTTATTTTTTTAATTTATTTATTTTTATTGAAGGAAATTTGCTTTACAGAATTTTGCTGTTTCCTGTCACACTTCAAAATGAAATCAACCATAGGTATATATATAACCCCTCCCTTTTGAAACTTCCTCCCATGTCTCTCCCCATCCCACCCCTCTAGGTTGATACAGAGGCCCTGTTTGAGTTTCCTGAGTCATACAGCAAATTCCTGTTGGCTATCTATTTTACATATTGTAATGTAAGTTTCCATGTTACTCTTTCCATACATCTCATCCTTTCCTCCCCTTACCCATGTCCATAAGTCTATTCTCTATGTCTGTTTCTCCATTGCTGCCCTGTAAATAAATTCTTCAGTACCATTTTTCTAGATTCCATATATATGTGTTAGAATACAATATTTATCTTTCCCTTTCCGTCTTACTTCAGTCTGTATAATAGGTTCTAGGTTCATCCACCTCATTAGAACTGACTCAAATATGTCTGTTTCTCCATTGCTGCCCTGTAAATAAATTCTTCAGTACCATTTTTCTAGATTCCATATATATGTGTTAGAATACAATATTTATCTTTCCCTTTCCGTCTTACTTCAGTCTGTATAATAGGTTCTAGGTTCATCCACCTCATTAGAACTGACTCAAATGTGCTCCTTTTTATGGCTGAGTAATATTTCATTGTGTATAGGACCACAACTTCTTTATCCATTCATCTGTCAATGGACATCTAGATTGCTTCCATGTTCTAGCTACTGTAAATAGTGCTACAATGAACAATGGGATATATGTGTCTCTTTCAGTTTTGGTTTCCTCAGGGTATATGCCTAGGATTGCTGGGTCATATGGTGGTTTTATTTCTAGTTTTTAAGAAATCTCCATACTGTCTTCCATACTGGCTGTATCGATCTACATTCCCACCAACAGTGCAAGAGCGTTCCCTTTTCTCCACACCCTCTCCAGCATTTATTGTTTGCAGACTTTCTGATGAGGGCCATTCTGACCAGTGTGAGATGATATCTCATTGTAGTTTTGATTTGCATTTCTCTAATAATGAGCGATGTTGAACGTCTTTCATGTGTTTGTTAGCCATCTGTATGTCTTCTTTGGACAAATGTCTGTTTAGGTCTCTTTCCCACTGCTTGATTGGGTTGTTTGTTTTTGTGGTATTCGGTTGTATGAGCTGCTTGTATATTTCAGAAATTAATCCTTTGTCAGTTGTTTCATTTGCCATTATTTTCTCCCATTCTCAGAGTTGTCTTCTCACTTTGCTTATAGTTTCCTTTGCTGTGCAAAAGATTTTAAGTTTAATCAGGTCCCACTTGTTTACTTTTGTTTTTATTTCCATTATTCTGGGAGGTGGGTTGTAGAGGATCTTGCTTTGATTTATGTCATTGAGTGTTCTGCCTGTGTTTACCTCTAAGAGTTTTATAGTTTCTGGCCTTACATTTAGGTCTTTAATCCATTTTGAGTTTATCTTTGTGTACAGTGTTAGGAAGTGTTCTAATTTCATTCTTTTACACATAGCTGTACAGTTCTCCAGTACCATTTATTGAAGAGGCTGTCTTTGCCCCATTGTATATTCTTGCCTCCTTTGTCAAAAATAAGGTACCCATAGGTGCATGGGTTTATTTCTGGGCTTTCTGTATTGTTCCATTGGTCTATATTTCTGTCTTTGTGCCAGTACCATACTATAGCTTTGTAGTATAATTTGAAGTCAGAAAGGTTGATTCCTCCAGCTCCATTCTTCTTTCTTAAGATTGCTATGGCTAGTTGGGGTCTTTTGTGATTCCATATGAATTATGAAATTTTTTGTTCTAGTTCTGTGCAAAATTCCATTGGTAATTTGATAAGGATCACACTGAATCTGTAGATTACATCTGGTAGTATAGTCATTTTCACAATATTGATTCTTCCTACCCAGGAACATGGAATATCTCTCCATCTGTTTATGTCATCTTTGATTTCTTTCATTAGTGTCATAATTTTCTGTGTACAGTTCTTTTGTCTCCCTGTGTAAGTTTATTCCTAGATATTTAATTATTTTTGTGGCAATGGTGAATGTGATTGATTCCTTAATTTCTCTCTCGATTTTCCATTGTTAATATATAGAAATGCAAAGTGATTTTATATCCTGCAACTTTGCTAAATTCACTGACTAGCTCTAGTAATTTTCTGATACTATCTTTAGGGTTTTCTATGTATAGGATCACATCCACAAAATTGAAGAAAGTGGGGAAAACCACTAGCCCATTCAGGTATGGCCTAAATCAAATCCCTTATGATTATACAGTGGAAGTGAGAAATAGATTTAAGGGACTAGATCTGCTAGATAGAGTGCCTAATGAACTATGGAATGAAGTTCATGACATTGTACAGGAGACAGGGATCAAGACCATCCCCATGGAAAAGAAATGCAAAAAAGCAAAATGGCTGTCTGGGGAGGACTTACAAATAGCTGTGAAGAGAAGAGAGGCAAAAAGCAAAGGAGAAAAGGAAAGATATAAACATCTGAATGCAGAGTTCCAAAGAATAGCAAGGAGAGATAAGAAAGCCTACCAAAGAATACTCAAACTACTGCACAATTGCACTCATCTCACATGCTAGTAAAGTAATGCTCAAATTTCTCCAAGCCAGGTTTCAGCAATACCGTGAACTGTGAACTTCCTGATGTTCAAGCTGGTTTCAGAAAAGGCAGAGGAACCAGAGACCAAATTGCCAACATCTGCTGGATCATGGAAAAAACAAGAGAGTTCCAGAAAAACATCTACTTCTGCTTTATTGACTATGCCAAAGCCTTTGACTGTGTGGATCACAATAAACTGTGGAAAATTCTAAGAGAGATGGGACTACCAGACCACCTGACCTGCCTCTTGAGAAACCCATATCCAGGTCAGGAAGCAACAGTTAGAACTGGACAAGGAACAACAGACTGGTTCCAAATAGGAAAAGGAGTCCGTCAAGGCTGTATATTGTCACCCTGCTTATTTAACTTATATGTAAAGTACATCATGAGAAATGCTGGACTGGAGGAAGCACAAGCTGGAATCAAGATTGCCAGGAGAAATATCAATAACCTCAGATATGCAGATGACACCACCCTTATGGCAGAAAGTGAAGAGGAGCTAAAAAGCCTCTTGATGAAAGTGAAAGTGGAGAGTGAAAAACTTGGCTTAAAGCTCAACATTCAGAAAACGAAGATCATGGCATCTGGTCCCATCACTTCATGGGAAATAGATGGAGAAACAGTGTCAGACTTTATTTTGGGGGACTCCAAAATCACTGCAGATGGTGACTGCAGCCATGAAATTAAAAGATACTTACTCCTGGGAAGAAAAGTTATGACCAACCTAGATAGCATATTGAAAAGCTGAGACATTACTTTGCCAACAAAGGTCCGTCTAGTCAAGGCTATGGTTTTTCCTGTTGTCATGTATGGATGTGAGAGTTGGACTGTGAAGAAAGCTGAGTGCCGAAGAATTGATGCTTTTGAACTGTGGTGTTGGAGAAGACTCTTGAGAGTCCCTTGGACTGCAAAGAGATCCAACCAGTCCATTCTGAAGAAGATCAGCCCTGGGATTTCTTTGGAAGGAATGATGCTAAAGCTGAAATTCCAGTACTTTGGCCACCTCATGGGAAGAGTTGACTCATTGGAAAAGACCCTGATGCTGGGATGGATTGGGGGCAGAAGGAGAAGGGGACGACAGAGGATGAGATGGCTGGATGGCATCACTGACTTGATGGACGTGAGTTTGAGTGAATTCTGGGAGTTGGTGATGGACAGGGAGGCCTGGCATGCTGCTATTCATGGGGTCGCAAAGAGTCGGACACGACTGAGCGACTGAACTGAACTGATGTACAGTATCATATCATCTGCAAACAGTGAGAGCTTTGCTTCTCTTCCAATCTGGATTCCTTTTATTTTTTTCCTTCTCTGATGGCTATAGCCAGGACTTACAAAACTATGTTAAATAATAGTGGTGAAAGTGGACACTCTTTTCTTGTTCCTGATCCAGAGTCTACCTACCTTACTGCATTATGCTTTCACCTACACTTCTGACATTATGGGGGGCTATCCCCCACCACCTCTCTCTGAAAAGGAGCTAACTTAGAGCTCTAGTTAATAAATCTCCTGGGCATAACAAGAGTGTTTCAGTCCACAAGCTCCTCTGATGGCTCTCTAGCCTGCCTGACAGGTTTGTCCAGCCACATGTGATTGTTCACAGCCTCCCAACTGTGAGAGGCATGAGATGCCATAAACTTTCTAAACACAGATTCTTTTGAGAAGTTAGAAAATTATTAGTATAGTATTAGCAAGTTAGTTAGAAATTATACCATTGGAGGGTTTCATTGTTGAGCCAATATTTGCTAAGCCTCCATATCCTTTGCCCCTTATACACATTAATGAATATAACTAGCATATAGGAGAAATAAGTATTAATGTTTGATATTAATCACATTAGACCTTAGGCTAAGTAAATTCTTTTCTTAATTATAACTCACTACAACCAGTCCATTCTGAAGGAGATCAACCCTGGGATTTCTTTGGAAGGAATGATGCTAAAGCTGAAACTCCAGTACTTTGGCCACCTCATGCGAAGAGTTGACTCATTGGAGAAGACTCTGATGCTGGGAGGGATTGGGGGCAGGAGGAGAAGGGGACGACTGAGGATGAGATGGCTGGATGGCATCACTGACTCGATGGATGTGAGTCTGAGTGAACTCCGGGAGATGGTGATGAACAGGGAGGCCTGGCATGCTGCGATTCATGGGGTCGCAAAGAGTCGGACACGACTGAGTGACTGAACTGAACTGACACCTTTGCCCTGTAGGAATGCAACTGTATCTGGTGCCTTCAGAGGGTGGCGCCTGGTTTAAGAAAAATCACCCCTGGAAAAATAAGTTTTCTGGTTGACTGACCATTATCAGAAAGAAATGCTTATAAAATGTTAGCAGGCCCCCTGGCCATAAGATGATGTAAAACCCCCTAAGACCTTTGTATACATTTATATGAAGCACCTGGTTTCAATAAGGGTCAGGACTGCTGACCCCGCGTGACTTTGTATTTATCTCTATGTATAACTCAAAGTATAAAAGCAGACCTGGAAAATAAAGAAATGGACCAGTTCCTGGAAAGACTAGTTTCCCCCGTGTCATCTTTTCTCATTCTCTTCTTTTCTGGATGAATTCCCATCTGGATTGTGGAGGCTCACCGGGCCTACTAATTTTGCCTGGGCTTCTAAGATCTGAACGGGGAGGCGCTTTGTGTCTCCGCTCCTCCGGTAGACAGGGAAGATGCTTGTGGCCTACATAGGCGGTGCAAACCCCTTGTCTCAGGGTTTTATTGGTTTTCTGCATAAACCAAGTTATTCAGCCTCTTTTCTCCACTAATTTTCCTACTACACTATTCTTTTCTAATCTCTCTCCATATCTTTAATTAAGCAATTTTCCTCTAGACGCCGACTCCGTCCCCGCTTCGAATTACCCTGGATCCACTGGGGCTGGACCCCGGCAGGGGAATGCTTTCAGTTTTTCACCATTGAGAACAATGTTTGCTGTAGGCTTATCATATGGCCCTTACTATGTTGAGGTGGGTTCCTTCTATGCCCATTTTTTTGAAGAGTTTTAAATATAAATGGGTGCTGAAAATTTTGTCAAAGGCTTTTTCTGCATCTATTGAGATGATCATATGGCTTTTGTCTTTCAATTTGTTAACATGGTATATCACAATGATTCATTTGCATATATTGAAGAATCCTTGCATCCCTGGAATAAACCCAACTTGATCATGGTGTATGAGCTTTTTGATGTGTTGTAGAATTCTGTTTGCTAAAATTTTGTTGAGGATTTTTGCATCTATGTCCTATAATGTTGAGGATTTTTCCTCTATGGGCTGTAGTTTTCTTTTTGTGTGTTGTCTTTGTCTGATTTTGGTATCAGGGCAATGGTGGCCTCATAGAATCAGTTTGGAACTGTTCCTTCATCTGCAATTTTTTGAAAGAGTTTTAGAAGGACAGGCATTAGCTTTTTGCTAAAGGTTTGATAGAATTCTCCTGTGAAGCCATCTGGTCCTGGGCTTTTGTTTTTTGGGAGATTTTTGATCACAGCTTCAATTTCAGTGCTTGTAACTGGGTTGCTGATAGAAATAGAAATCTATTTCTTCCTGGTTCAGTCTTGGAAGATTGAACTTTTCTAAGAACCTGTCCATTTCTTCCAGGTTATCTATTTTATTGCCATATAGTTGTTCATAATAGTCTCTTATAATCCTATGTATTTCTGCATTGTCTGTCATAACCCCTCCTTTTTCATTTCTAATTCTGTTGATTTGATTCTTCTCTCTTTTTTTCTTGATGAGCCTGGTTAAAGGTTTGTCAGTTTTGTTTATCTTCTCAAAGAACCAGGTTTTAGTTTTATTAATCTTTATTATTATTTCTTTCATTTCTTTTTCATTTCTTTTTGCCCTGATCTTTATGATTTCTTTCCTTCTACTAATTTTGGGGTGTTTTTGTTCTTCTTTTTCCAGTTGTTTTAGGTGTAAAGTTAGGTTGTCTATTTGATGTTTTCCTTGTTTCTTGAGGTAGGATTGTATTGCTATAAACTTCCCTCTTAGAACTGCTTTTGCTGCATCCCATAGGTTTTGAGTTGTCATGTTTTCATTGTCATTTGTTTCTAGAAATTTTTTTATTGCCATTTTGATTTCTTCAGTAACCTCTTGGTTACTTGGAAACGTGTTGTTTCATCTCCATGTGTTTGTGTTTCTTATAGTTTTTTTCTTGTAATTGATATCTAGTCTCATAGCATTGTGGTCAGAAGGGATGCTTGATATGATTTCAATTTTATTAAATTTACTGAGGTTTGATTTGTGACTGAAGATGTGGTCTATCCTGGAGAATGCTCCATGTGCCATTGAGAAGAAGGTGTTTTCTTCTGCATTTGGATGGAATGTCCTGAAGATGTTGATGAGATCCCGCTCATCTAGTGTATCATTTAAGACATGTTTCCTTATTAATTTTCTGTTTTGATAATCTATCCATTGGTGTGAGTGGGGTGTTGAAGCTTCCTACTGTTATTGTGTTACTGTCAATTTCTCCTTTTATATCTGTTAGTGTTTGTCTCATGTATTGAGGTGCTCCTAAGTTCTGCTGCTGCTGCTAAGTCACTTCAGTCATGTCTGACTCTGTGCAACCCCATAGATGGCAGCCCACCAGGCTCCCCCATCCCTGGGATTCTCCAGGCAAGAACACTGGAGTGGGTTGCCATTTTCTTCTCCAATGCGTGAAAGTAAAAAGGCAAAGTGAAGTCGCTCAGTCATGTCTGACTCCTAGCGACCCCATGGACTGCAGTCTACCAGGCTCCTCCGTCCATGGGATTCTCCAGGCAAGAGTACTGGAGTGGGGTGGCATTGAGATCCTGCTCATCTAGTGTATCATTTAAGATGTGTTTCCTTATTAATTTTCTGTTTTGATGATCTGTCCATTGGTGTGTGGGATGTTGAAGCTTCCTACTGTTATTGTGTTACTTTCAATTTCTCCTTTTATATCTGTTAGTGTTTGTCTTATGTATTGAGGTGCTCCTATGTTCAGTGCATAGCTATTTGCAGTTGTTATGTCTGTCTTTCTCTTGGATTGATCCCTTGATGACTATGTATATCCTTCCTTATCTCTTGTAATATTCTTTAAGGTCTATTTTGTCTGATATGAGGACTGTTGGTCCAGCTTTTGCTTCCCATTTGCATGAAATATGTTTTTCCATCCTCTCACTTTCAGTCTATATGTGTCTTTAGGTCTGAAGTGGGTTTCTTGTAGAAACCCATATATATGGGTCTTGTTTTTGTATCCATTCAGCCAGTCTGTGTTTTTCGGTTGGAGCATTTAATCCATTTACGTTTAAAGTAATTATTGATATTTGTGTTCCTATTGCCATTTTCTTAATTGTTTGGGGTTGATTTTTTAGATCTTCTTTCTTCTTTGTATTTCTTGACTACACAAGTCTGCTTAATATCTGTTGTAAAGCTTAACGTTTGCTTGTCTGAAAAGCTTTTTATTTCTCCATCAATTTTGAATGAGATCCTTGCAGGGTACAGTAATCTTGGTTGTGGTTTTTTCCCTTTTGGTACTTTAAATATATCTTGCCATTCCCTTCTGGCCTGCAGCTTCTGCTGAAAGATCAGCTGTTAAGTGTATGGAGTTTCACTTGTATGTTACTTGGTGCTTCTCCCTTGCTGCTTTAATGTTATTTCTTTGTGTTTTTAGTCTTTGTTAGTTTGATTAATATGTGTCTTGGCATGTGTCTTCTTGGGTTTATCCTGTGTGACACTCTTTGTGCCTCTTGGACTTGATTATTTCCTTTTCCATGTTGGGGAAAGTTTCAACTATAATCTCTTCAAATTTTTTCTCATACCCTTTCTTTTTCTTTTGTTCTTCTGCTGCTGCTACTGCTGCTAAGTCACTTCAGTCATGTCCAACTCTGTGTGACCCCAGAGATGGCAGCCCACCAGGCTCCCCCATCCCTGAGATTCTCCAGGCAAGAACACTGGAGTGGTTTGCCATTTCTTTCTCCAATGCGTGAAAGTGAAGTCGCTCAGTCATGTCTTGACTCTTAGCGACCCCGTGGACTGCAGCCTACCAGGCTCCTCTGTCCATGGGATTTTCCAGGCAAGAGTACTGAGTGGGGTACCATTGCCTTCTCCCTTATAATTCTAATGTTGGTGCATCTGATATGGTCCCAGAGGTCTCTGAGACTGTCCTCAGTTCTTTCCATTCTTTTTACTTTATTCTGCTCTTACAAAGTCTTTTCCACCATTTTATTTTCCAGCTCACTGATTCGATCTTCTGCCTCAGATATTCTGCTATTGATTCCTTCTAGAGAATTTTTAATCTCAGTAATTACATTCTTTGTTGCTGTATGTTTATTCTTTAATTCTTCTAGGTCTTTGTTAATTGATTCTTGCATTTTCTCCATTTTGCTTTCAAGATTTTTGATCATCTTTGCTATCATTATTCTGAATTTTTTTCCAGGTAGTTTGACTATCTCATCTTCACTTATTTGTATTTCTATGTTTCTAGTTGGTTCCTTCATTTGCGTAGTATTTCTCTGCCTTTTTGTTATTTATTTATTTATTTATTTTTTTAACGTATCGTGCTTGACATCTCCTTTTCCCAGGCTTCAAGAAAAGTTGAATTCTTTCTTGAAGAAGGTTGAATTCTTTCTTCCTTTTGGCTTCTTCCTGCCTAAGGTTGGTCCAGTGCTTTTTGTAAGCTTCCTATTGATTGAGATTTGTGCTGAGTTTGTTTGTTTTTCCTCTGATGGGCAAGGCTGAGTGAGGTGGTAATTCTATCTGCTGATGATTGGGTTTGTAGTTTTGTTTTGTTTATTTGGATGAGGTGTCCTGTACAGGATGCTACTGGTGGTTGGGTGATGCCCAGTCTTGTATTCAAATGGTTTCCTTTGTGTGAGTTCTCACTATTTGATACTGCCTAAGGTTAGTTCTCTGGTTGTCCAGGGTCTTGGAGTCAGTGTTCTCACTCCAAAGGCTCAGGGCTTGATCTCTAGTCAGGAATGAAGATTCCACAAGTGGTCTGTCCAGGCATTAAGTGAGATTAAAATAAATATCCATAAACAAAAAACCAAAGTTGAACCCCAGAAAAATGGCAGTTACAAAGTCAGGCAAATAATAATTAAAATAATGGAATATATGCATAGACATATACATCCATGAGCAAAGTGAAAACAGTCCAACATCAATAAAGTACAGTAGACTGACCCCATCAAACAAAGGAAATCAAATATTATATTTACCAGTTAAGAGGAAAAGAACAGTAAGGGAAAGCAAACAAAGGAATAAATGTAGAAAAGATATAATAGGTTTTAAAAACCTAAAAATTAAAATTATTAAAAAAGAAAAGAAAAAAAAATGGAAGAAAGAAGCAAAACTCCACAGAACTGCAAAACTCCACAGAACTGCAAAACCCCGATATAGAGGCAGAGGTTTACAACAACAATAAAAAGTGTGACTGAATATACACATATACATATACAGCCATAAGCAAAATCAAAACAATCCAACAAAAATAAAGTATAATGCATTGACCCAGTGAACAAAGGAAATAAAAAATTATATCTACCAGAACAAAACTAACTAAAGCACAAACTGGGGAACAAACCTAAAGCAAAGTGCCATTGTGGAATAAAGCAATGAAAATAAAGCTAACAAATATGTTGAGAGGAAAGGAAAGAAAGAATAGATATGCAAACTTAAATAGAGATAAAGAAGATTTATATACTTTAAAGATTAACTGCAAGGGGAAAAGAACAGTAAGAAAAGCAAACAAAGGAATATAGAAAAAATAATAATAGGTTTAAAAAGTTAAAATTTAAAAAAAGAGGGAAAAAAAAGGAAAACTCCACAGAGCTGCTAAAGCTTAAAGCAGAGGCAGAGGTTTATAACAATAAAAACTGAGGGAAAAAAAAAAAAAAAAACATGAAAGTAAAAAGGCAAAGTGAAGTCGCTCAGTCATGTCTGACTCCTAGCGACCCCATGGACTGCAGTCTACCAGGCTCCTCCGTCCATGGGATTCTCCAGGCAAGAGTACTGGAGTGGGGTGGCATTGAGATCCTGCTCATCTAGTGTATCATTTAAGATGTGTTTCCTTATTAATTTTCTGTTTTGATGATCTGTCCATTGGTGTGTGGGATGTTGAAGCTTCCTACTGTTATTGTGTTACTTTCAATTTCTCCTTTTATATCTGTTAGTGTTTGTCTTATGTATTGAGGTGCTCCTATGTTCAGTGCATAGCTATTTGCAGTTGTTATGTCTGTCTTTCTCTTGGATTGATCCCTTGATGACTATGTATATCCTTCCTTATCTCTTGTAATATTCTTTAAGGTCTATTTTGTCTGATATGAGGACTGTTGGTCCAGCTTTTGCTTCCCATTTGCATGAAATATGTTTTTCCATCCTCTCACTTTCAGTCTATATGTGTCTTTAGGTCTGAAGTGGGTTTCTTGTAGAAACCCATATATATGGGTCTTGTTTTTGTATCCATTCAGCCAGTCTGTGTTTTTCGGTTGGAGCATTTAATCCATTTACGTTTNATTTGCATGAAATATGTTTTTCCATCCTCTCACTTTCAGTCTATATGTGTCTTTAGGTCTGAAGTGGGTTTCTTGTAGAAACCCATATATATGGGTCTTGTTTTTGTATCCATTCAGCCAGTCTGTGTTTTTCGGTTGGAGCATTTAATCCATTTACGTTTAAAGTAATTATTGATATTTGTGTTCCTATTGCCATTTTCTTAATTGTTTGGGGTTGATTTTTTAGATCTTCTTTCTTCTTTGTATTTCTTGACTACACAAGTCTGCTTAATATCTGTTGTAAAGCTTAACGTTTGCTTGTCTGAAAAGCTTTTTATTTCTCCATCAATTTTGAATGAGATCCTTGCAGGGTACAGTAATCTTGGTTGTGGTTTTTTCCCTTTTGGTACTTTAAATATATCTTGCCATTCCCTTCTGGCCTGCAGCTTCTGCTGAAAGATCAGCTGTTAAGTGTATGGAGTTTCACTTGTATGTTACTTGGTGCTTCTCCCTTGCTGCTTTAATGTTATTTCTTTGTGTTTTTAGTCTTTGTTAGTTTGATTAATATGTGTCTTGGCATGTGTCTTCTTGGGTTTATCCTGTGTGACACTCTTTGTGCCTCTTGGACTTGATTATTTCCTTTTCCATGTTGGGGAAAGTTTCAACTATAATCTCTTCAAATTTTTTCTCATACCCTTTCTTTTTCTTTTGTTCTTCTGCTGCTGCTACTGCTGCTAAGTCACTTCAGTCATGTCCAACTCTGTGTGACCCCAGAGATGGCAGCCCACCAGGCTCCCCCATCCCTGAGATTCTCCAGGCAAGAACACTGGAGTGGTTTGCCATTTCTTTCTCCAATGCGTGAAAGTGAAGTCGCTCAGTCATGTCTTGACTCTTAGCGACCCCGTGGACTGCAGCCTACCAGGCTCCTCTGTCCATGGGATTTTCCAGGCAAGAGTACTGAGTGGGGTACCATTGCCTTCTCCCTTATAATTCTAATGTTGGTGCATCTGATATGGTCCCAGAGGTCTCTGAGACTGTCCTCAGTTCTTTCCATTCTTTTTACTTTATTCTGCTCTTACAAAGTCTTTTCCACCATTTTATTTTCCAGCTCACTGATTCGATCTTCTGCCTCAGATATTCTGCTATTGATTCCTTCTAGAGAATTTTTAATCTCAGTAATTACATTCTTTGTTGCTGTATGTTTATTCTTTAATTCTTCTAGGTCTTTGTTAATTGATTCTTGCATTTTCTCCATTTTGCTTTCAAGATTTTTGATCATCTTTGCTATCATTATTCTGAATTTTTTTCCAGGTAGTTTGACTATCTCATCTTCACTTATTTGTACTTCTATGTTTCTAGTTGGTTCCTTCATTTGCGTAGTATTTCTCTGCCTTTTTGTTATTTATTTATTTATTTATTTTTTTAACGTATCGTGCTTGACATCTCCTTTTCCCAGGCTTCAAGAAAAGTTGAATTCTTTCTTGAAGAAGGTTGAATTCTTTCTTCCTTTTGGCTTCTTCCTGCCTAAGGTTGGTCCAGTGCTTTTTGTAAGCTTCCTATTGATTGAGATTTGTGCTGAGTTTGTTTGTTTTTCCCCTGATGGGCAAGGCTGAGTGAGGTGGTAATTCTATCTGCTGATGATTGGGTTTGTAGTTTTGTTTTGTTTATTTGGATGAGGTGTCCTGTACAGGATGCTACTGGTGGTTGGGTGATGCCCAGTCTTGTATTCAAATGGTTTCCTTTGTGTGAGTTCTCACTATTTGATACTGCCTAAGGTTAGTTCTCTGGTTGTCCAGGGTCTTGGAGTCAGTGTTCTCACTCCAAAGGCTCAGGGCTTGATCTCTAGTCAGGAATGAAGATTCCACAAGTGGTCTGTCCAGGCATTAAGTGAGATTAAAATAAATATCCATAAACAAAAAACCAAAGTTGAACCCCAGAAAAATGGCAGTTACAAAGTCAGGCAAATAATAATTAAAATAATGGAATATATGCATAGACATATACATCCATGAGCAAAGTGAAAACAGTCCAACATCAATAAAGTACAGTAGACTGACCCCATCAAACAAAGGAAATCAAATATTATATTTACCAGTTAAGAGGAAAAGAACAGTAAGGGAAAGCAAACAAAGGAATAAATGTAGAAAAGATATAATAGGTTTTAAAAACCTAAAAATTAAAATTATTAAAAAAGAAAAGAAAAAAAAATGGAAGAAAGAAGCAAAACTCCACAGAACTGCAAAACTCCACAGAACTGCAAAACCCCGATATAGAGGCAGAGGTTTACAACAACAATAAAAAGTGTGACTGAATATACACATATACATATACAGCCATAAGCAAAATCAAAACAATCCAACAAAAATAAAGTATAATGCATTGACCCAGTGAACAAAGGAAATAAAAAATTATATCTACCAGAACAAAACTAACTAAAGCACAAACTGGGGAACAAACCTAAAGCAAAGTGCCATTGTGGAATAAAGCAATGAAAATAAAGCTAACAAATATGTTGAGAGGAAAGGAAAGAAAGAATAGATATGCAAACTTAAATAGAGATAAAGAAGATTTATATACTTTAAAGATTAACTGCAAGGGGAAAAGAACAGTAAGAAAAGCAAACAAAGGAATATAGAAAAAATAATAATAGGTTTAAAAAGTTAAAATTTAAAAAAAGAGGGAAAAAAAAGGAAAACTCCATAGAGCTGCTAAAGCTTAAAGCAGAGGCAGAGGTTTATAACAACAATAAAAACTGAGGGAAAAAAAAAAAACAAAACACCTCAATAACTTAACTGGATTTCTTAGTGCCAATAAAATTGACAACTACAATGAGGGGTGGAGGAAAAGAAAAAAAATCTATAGAACAAGTCAAAAAATAAGAATAATAAATGCTTTTCTTGAGTCACTGCTGTCAGAGTCCTTTCCCTCGCTGGGAGTCACAGCCCACCTTATCTCCCTAGGATGTCCTCCAGCACTGTGTTGATTTCTGGACCTGCTGTGGGGGCAGCTCAGATTCTAATCTGGTCCTCCTCCTGTGTGTTCTTGCCCCCAGTGTCCACAGCTATTAGAACTAGTGTGTTTTCTTTTGTGGGAGCTCTCAATGGCCTTTTCTATATTCCATAGACACAGAGTCTGCTTAGTTGATCATGTGGATTTAATCTGCAGCTTGTACAGCTGGTGGGAAGGTTTTGGATCTTCTTCCTTAGCCACACTGCCCCTAGGTTTCAATTATGGTTTCATTCCCACCACTACGTGTGGGTCATTCACTGGGGATTGCTTCTGAGGCTGCCCAGGAGGACTTGGGTTTGCCCCTGTGAGGGCCTGGTGTAGAGGTCGTGGAGCTGCTTGGCTCCTAAGGGTTCTGGCAGCAGCAGGTACTCTAGGGGACTGGCAGCTAGGGCAGCAGGAAATACAGTGCTCTAAATGGGAATGGCAACCAGTATTGGCCAATACAGTCCAGTACCCTTGCCTGGAGAGCTCCCTCTCTGACAGAGAAGCCTGGCAGGCCACAGTCTACACGATCACAAAGTCCGACAAGATGGAAGCAATCCTGAGCGCATAAGCACAAGACTTTTTTTTCTTTTTTCTTTTTTTAATCACCTGTGGCAGCTCTGCCCCAGTGAGAGTTGAGCATGAAAGTGGTACAGCTGCTTGGTTTCTGGGGACCTTGGCGGTGTGTGCCAAGTGTGCAAGGACACGGACTGCCTCTGCCACAGGAGTTACGGTACCATCAGAGTCTTTTTTTAAGCCTCTTGTAGCTGGCGATCAGAAGGCCTCTTTGGCCAGTCTTCCTCCATAGCTCCCCCTGCTTCAGGCACTTAGAGGGCTCCTTTGCCTGAGGTCCTTCTCTGTTGCTCCGTGTGTCAGGAACATAGAACCCCCCACCCCCTTCGTCTTGGGTCCTACTTTGTAGATCTGCACGTCAGGCACTTAAAGGGTCACCCTGGGTGGGGTCCTACTCTGCAGCTCAGGGCGTCAGGCATTTGATGGGCAGCCTCCCTATTGTTCAGCTGCCTGTGCAGGCTTGTGAGGAGAGAGAGGCTATGGGGATGGCTCCGCCCCCTCCACGTGACTCAGCAGTATCGCCTTGCTTCCGTGGCTGCCTGGCTTTCCTCCACAGCATTTCCCTCCACAATCTCCTCCCCCACATCCCTTCAGTCTGTCTCTCCGCAGTCAACAGCAGCCCTAGCTCTGGAATTGCTCCACAGTCCCTAAACTCCAGCTCCCAGCTACTGTGCCTTCCAGGGGACCAGCGTTCCTGTCTGGGGTATGTATGGCTGTGGCAAGGACTGTCTGATTCTCACACAGATCAGCTCTTTCACTCTCAGCCTTAAATGTTTCTCCTCTGACTCAGACAATTGCCCCGATATGGGATCAGACCCCTGCTTCAGTTCCCCCACCCGCCAAGGGCAGGTCCAGTTCTACTAACAATCCTGGTTTTCCCCCTAGTTCCAACTGTCTGATTCTCACACAGATCAGCTCTTTCACTCTCAGCCTTAAATGTTTCTCCTCTGACTCAGACAATTGCCCCGATATGGGATCAGACCCCTGCTTCAGTTCCCCCACCCGCCAAGGGCAGGTCCAGTTCTACTAACAATCCTGGTTTTCCCCCTAGTTCCTTCATCCTACTGAGTTTTGTGTGGTTCTATATATTCTTTTCCACTGGTCAGGTACTCCTTTCCCATCTCAGCTGGTGTTCTGCATGCACTTCTGTGTCTGAAGGTGTATTCCTGATGTATCCATGGAGAGAAATGTACTCCACATCCACCTACTCCTCCGCCATTTTGTTCTGAAAGCTTTTTAAATTTATATCTTTAGCTATCATGAATGTAGCCCTGGGGATCTGTAATGCAGGAACAATGAGAGAGGATCTATTTTACAACTTATATGTATTAATATTAACCCCTGGAGAAGGAAATGGCAACCCACTCAAGTAGTCTTGCATGGAAAATCGCATGGACAGAAGAGTCTGGCAGGCTATAGTCAGACATGACTGAGCACATGTATTAACCCTTGCTCATAATGGCTGAAGTATCCAAAGAGTTGGTGAAAAACTTCTCAAATTCTTTAAAGATGAAGTACACCAGAAGGTTATTCATTTTGTTTAAGACCAAGAAACTAACTCTATCTTTGTAATCAATACAACAGTGTGGACCTAGAGACTGTCATACAGAATGA
Source organism: Cephalophus harveyi (assembly GCA_006410635.1). Taxonomy (NCBI): domain Eukaryota; kingdom Metazoa; phylum Chordata; class Mammalia; order Artiodactyla; family Bovidae; genus Cephalophus; species Cephalophus harveyi. Next base: position 288,438 of record SJYT01005321.1, read on the forward strand.
AGTAAGTCAGAAAGAGAAAAACAAATATCGTATATTTGGAATATATATCATATATATGGAATTTGAAAGCTAGTATAAATGATACAAAGCAGAAATAGAGATAGATATAGAGAACAAACGTATGAATACTGAGAGGAAAAGGAGAGGATGGGTGGAATGACGGGAAATTTGGATTGACATATATACACTATTGATACTGTGTATAAAACAGATAAACTAATGAGAACCTACTATATAGCGCATGGACTCTACGCAGTGCTCTGTAGTGACCTAAATAGGAAGGAAATCCAAAAAAGAATAATATACATATATGTACAGCTGATTTCCTGACTCGATGGATGTGAGTCTGAGTGAACTCTGGGAGTTGGTGATGGACAGGGAGGCCTGGCATGCTGCAATTCATGGGGTCGCAAAGAGTTGGACACGACTGAGCTGATTTCCTGGTGGTTCAGGTGGTAAAGAATCTGTCTGCAATGCAGGATACCCAGGTTTGATCCCTGGGTCAGGAAGATTTCCTGGAGAAGGGAATGGCAACCCACTCTAGTATTCTTGCCTGGAAAATTCCATAGACAGAGTAGCCTGGTGGTCTACAGTCCATGGGGTCACAAATATTTGGACACAACTGGAAGACTAACACTTTCACTTTCATAGCTGATTCACTTTGCTGTACAGTAGAAACTAACACAACATTGTAAAGCAACTATACTCCAATAAATTTTTTTAATGCTTTACATAGTTCTGCGTATCTATATAACTTGGTATGTAACTCTTAAGGAAAAAAATATTAGGTGAAGGAAGGAAAGAAAGCAATCTTAGAGGTTTACCTAAAAGTTGAGAAATAAAAAATAAATGAAAATAAATCTTGCTGACATCACACCCTACTTCCCCCACAAGGCTGTCGATTCTATTCACCCACCTGCCTGTTCCAACCTCTTACTCTTTAAGGCAGCAACTTGCAAACTTTGTTCACAGTGACTTATGGTGAGAAGTACATTTTGCACATGCAAATATATTTATAGAAACGGTGATATTTTAAAGTATTATATTTGTATATACTTTTAAAATCTTTTCATTCTCTCAATTAATGAAGTATTTTTCCATCTGATTAACAACCTTGTAAAGGGTCAGAGAATCAATCTGGTGAGTTTAATAAGCATTTTAGAAAATAGAAAAGAAAATATCAAAAATGCATCACAGGGCATACAGGTTAAGTATTGTTTCACAAAAATTGTGTTTCAGTTTTGCATGTATGTAGGTGTGCGTGTTCTCCACACAAAGTAAAATGTATTTCTTACTGGGGGGGGGGGTCATTTTAGTCAAAAATGTTTGACATCTTACTGTTTTGTGACGTTGCAGTTTGAAAGACACTGCAGTCTGTGGGACCACGAGTAAATACCCTTCTTTTCAAAAATCCTCTATTGCAGTGTTCAGAATGTTGAAACTTTTCAAGATGTCACATCTCAGTGTCTTACCCTCTGGCCCAGGGGAATGTGAGTTTGAGAAACGTGACTACACAAAAAGTCGTTTGGGTGTGTGGATCAAAGAAACACTTAATCTTCATGTCCTGCTCACTTTTAGATTCTTGGCACACAAGAAAGATATAGATAAATGTACGTGTATGTGTGCTAAGTCACTTCAGCCTTGTCCAACTCTTTGCAATCCTATGGACTGTAGCCCCGCAGCTCCTCCACCCATGCCATTCTCCAGGGAAGAATACTGGAGTGAGTTGCCATGCCCTTCTCCAGGACATCATCCCGACCCAGGGATCGAACTCATTGGCAGGCAGGTTCTCCATTGGCAGGCAGGTTCTTATAAATGTTGACAATATCAAAAAAGCAGCAAGTGTTTTAAACACTAAAAAAATGTACCATGAGGACTGAAATTGATAAACTAATAAGAAAATATTAGCTATTTTTATATTGACTGAAATAACAAGATTAAGCAACATGAATTCTTCCAAATTTGATGTCAGAAATGTATGGTTCTCATGCACGAGAAAGAGTTTCCTTCTTAATTGCTGGTAAGCCTATTTTCACCAAAAGTAGATTTCTATGGTGAGAGCCACTAAAAATACCTGAAAGCAAAGATCATCAGATAAATATGAACTGAGTATATGGCCCAAGAGAGGATAGGGTGACAGCTGTCAAAACTTAATCATCAAAGATAAATAAAACTTTTTATTTTGATATAAAAAAAGGCAGTTTATAATTACGAGAAGAGCCTTTCAGTAAGGAGAAACTTGAGTTGATTCCTAAAGGGCATTTTGTCTTTTTATGTTTTGACAGTAGGAATTAATAGATATTTTTTTAACTTTGAAAAAAAATTCAGCAATTACAGCTGAAATAGTCCACAGCCGCTAAACCAAAGTGATAATACAAGTAGTGCATTGAACCAAGGGACTGGATAAGATTTCCTAATGACTGTGTCCTTTACTCATATTAAGCATTAAAACAATCCTTGATAACTGACATGCTACCTCAGTCAGTTGTCAATAAGCAAGGCCAATCTGAAAATATTCCCTGGCTTTTTGTTTTTAAAGTTATAAATAAATTCTGGCACTGAGTGGTTAGACCTGCCTCTGTAAGTCAGCTTTCTGGACAGTTCTTTCATGAGCTGAACCATAGTGAGAATATGCATAAACTCTTGAAAGGCATTCTCATTAGTATTCCTACCCCACATCATCTAACTTTGGGCTATAACTCCACAAGAGGAAGGGAGTGTAGAAGGAAAGGGTGCGGGGGGTGGGGGGAAGACAGGGCAAAGATTTCAAAGAACCAGCCAGTGCCCTGAGACAGGAGTTTCTTTGAACATGGTAGAATAAGACACTCAACTTCATTGATGAGCTACTAAGAGAGAATAATAAGGAGATCCATTGCCCATAATTTGTTGCCAATTTTTGCTTTCTGTTTTAAATGCCACTAGAAAACAAGATAGTGAGCTGCCAGGCTTTCTCCTTCAGCGTTCATATAGAGACATGAAAAAGAATGAAAATTCCAAAGATTTGTGCTTCCTGTAATTAAAGTATATTATTTTCTATCTTTTCTAATATTTCTTCTCTAATTGTTTTGTATATAAGAAAACACATAAATTCCAATCACTCTTTAGCTGAGCACATCTTTTGCCTCTAGTGATGTTTTAGCATTTAAAGATGATGCTTTCTTGCACTAACTAATGTGATCTTCACAGTGTAACAATAGTATGAGAATTTCTCTAAAACTTAGGGAAGGGGGAAAGGTACTATCCAGTCAGTCCTCTCTCCAAATGTCTTTTCTTTTGCAACTAATATGATGAAAGAGATAGAGGCAGTTAAGTTGCAGTCATTCTATTTTGATCTAAATCACATATTAATTTCTTTATCAGAATTTCATTGATTACGCATGAAATTATCAGCAAGTGACTTGTTTTAATTAGTAGGTACTAAAGAGTTTGATAATAATTTTAATAGTGAGAAGCTGCAGTGTTCACTTATCTATGAACAAAATAAGATTACAGTGTTCGGCTAACTTAAGTAAGGGGGGGGATGGTAAATAGCACTTAAATATTTTACATGGAGGAAAAAATTTAGTGGAATAATGACCTGCTAAGGTTAAGTTTAACTGTAAAAGTAAAAACCTTACAAATAAGTATTAATTGTGCAACTACTACATGCCAGGCATGGAATTCAAGTATAAGGAAAAGACATTGACCTCAATATTTCATTGCTATGAAATGCAATATCCCAATGCAGTGAGAAAAAATATTAATATAAATATTGTAAGTAATATAAGTTACAAAGCACCATGAGAACACAGAATATAAGTTACTTGAAGACTTCTTGAAAATGGTGTTTTAGAGGATAAATTTATGAGGTAATTGTTCCTGGGGAAAGAGTATTTCTGAAAGAGGTAAATTATGTCCAAAAATAAATAAATAAAATACAAAAATATACAAAAAACCCAGATATAAATTATGCTTTGCTAATTATTAAGCAAAGCAGGATGATGTAAATTCTACACACAAACACAAGCAATATTCCTTGGAATTGCAGGAGAATACCAGGTAAAGCTTCAGACAGAAAGTAGTATATCTTGGTAGAGTATCAGTCAAGGCAGATGAGATTATGCTGCATAACCACTCTCGAGTTCTATTACCATTGCTATCAGTAAGTCTTGCCTGTCTTTGAACTTCCTATAAATAAAATCTTATGATATGTAAAAATAAATAAATAAAATTGAATAGGCTAATAAGAAAGTTAAAAGATACAGCAGTGGCTTTTCTAAAGTTTTTAGAAAAATAGCTAAACATATTTTTCACATATTATCAACACCTGCAATTGATGAGGTAGAACATAACTGTGATACTAAACCCTAGATTCAGCGTACATATTAATTGTTAGTTGTCCACTGGGAATTAAAGGGTAGAAACCAACTCACAGTGGAAACTTTATGAGTCTAACTTAAAAAAGCTTTTCAGTCTGGTCCAACAAATCTTTTACCCAGAATGGGCATTTTCAAACTTCCATGTACTATGAAAGACCAAAACTTACTTCCTGAATTCTAGAAAAGTATATTGTGGATATTCTTGGAGACTTGCAGTACTGAGATAAAAATTGTATCCCTTTTAACCTGACCCTAATTTGCCTCTCCTTTCAGATGGGTTTCCTGGAACTGTCTTTTGACTCAAATCTGGGAAGAGTGAAGAAAGGTATTTTTTCATGGCAAACTATCAACACAACCAAATGTTGAAGAAAGGTCAACAAATAAAGTTAGCGAAAATATAAAAGGTAATATTGGAAGACTCTTGAGAGTCCCTTGGACTGCAAGGAGATCCAACCAGTCCATTCTGAAGGAGATCAGCCCTGGATGTTCTTTGGAAGGAATGATGCTAAAGCTGAAACTCCAGTACTTTGGCCACCTCATGCGAAGAGTTGACTCATTGGAAAAGACTTTGATGCTGAGAGGGATTGGGGGTAGGAGGAGAAGGGGACAACAGAGGATGAGATGGCTGGATGGCATCACTGACTCGATGGACATGAGTCTGAGTGAACTCCGGGAGTTGGTGATGGACAGGGAGGCCTGGCATGCCGCAATTCATGGGGTCGCAAAGAGTCGAACACGACTGAGCGACTGAACTGAACTGAACTGAACTGAATATTGGAATATTTGTAAAGACAATAAGACCCAGTCCTAAAATACAAAAAGGAAGAAACAGACATACTCTGATAATATGTTTCAGGATGGCAGGAGGAAATCCAAGAAAGCCTGATACCCTGGAATAGAAGCAAAGAACGTATATTGAGGAAGATGAGTGATTCAAATGCTATTGAATGACTAACATTAAAGCAGAGATTTGATCATGGAACACGGCAACCTGGGTGAGCTTCAGGGAGAACATTTGGTGGAACAGTGGAGGCAAAAAGGCCAAATGAAGTGGGTTAAAGAGGGAATGGGAAGACATAAGTTGGAAACATAAGTAGGTAAATTTTTCAAGTAGTTTTGTTGCAGAGACAACAGAAAGGGGCAAGAAGCTGACAGAAAAAAGAGGGATCAAGAGAAAGTTTTTAGCTTGGGAAAAGTAACATCACTTTTATTTGATGATACAGTGGGAAAGATTGTTGTTGTTCAGTCGTTAAGTCACATCTAACTCTTTGAGATGCCATGGACTGCCACATGCCAGTCATCCCTGTCCTTCACCATCTCCCAGAGTTTGCTCAAACTCATGTCCATTGAGTCTATGATGCCATCCAACCATCTCATCCTCTGTCACTCCCTTCTCTTCTTGCCCTCAATATTTCCCAGAATCAGGGTCTTTTTCAATGATTCAGCTCTTTGCAGCAGTTGGCCTACGTATTGGAGCTTCAAATACAGCATCAGCCCTTCCAAGGAATGTTCAGGGTTTTCCTTTAGGACTGACTGGTTTGATCTCCTTACAGTCCAAAAGACTCTCAAGAGTCCTCACTAGCACCACAATTCAAAAGCATCAATTCTTCAGCACTCAGCCTTCTTTATGGTCCAACTCTCATGGATGGCATAAAACAGAGAGGGAGAGTTTGGGGGGGCAATACAGTGAGAGGAGATGAGTTCTAGGGCACCATGGGAGGCCTGACTTGAGATCTGAGCATGGATATTCCACCTATGGTAACAGGCAGGATGTCAGAGTATGTAGGGGCAGTTGGCAAATGGATTGAAGTGATGGTGAAAATCTCTGTAAACTCTCTTGCAAATGCTGTAATTTTCTTAGAGAGGGAGCAGATATTAGGGCTTGGAAAGAAAGAAAAATATTTTAAATCTTCATCAAGAGAGTAGAGAAATGAATCTTTTGAAAAACTTCTAGTATGATTGCCTGGCAAAATTAAGGGTCTACTTCTAACTTCAAGTCAGTATGGCATCTGTTTTTCTCCAGACAGTTTTAGCTTCAGAGTTGCAGACATGGAGGAGGCTGAGAGAATCGGGATTATGAATCTGCCAAATGAGTGAGGCAATGAGAGAGGAGCAAGAGAGTGGCGGGTGTTTATAGGGGGGTGATTATAATGATAAAATTTAATCTGGAAGGATGTGAAGTCAACTAAAAAAAAGTAGGATCAAAAAGATCAGAGGTCTTTTGGGGGCCCTAATACTAAAGAGAAAGGTTTGAAAAGATAGGATGCAGCAGTGATAGAATAGGATATTTGATATTGAGGTTATGAAGGAGTCGAGGCATGACCTTATGAGAGTAGGGGATAAGGTCACAGGAAGAGAAGAGGTCAAGGAACTGGTAGGTCAAGAGTTAGAAGAATCACTGATGCCTCTATTGAAGTCTGCCATAAGTAAGACAGGAGTGTTATTGGAGAGAATGAAACAGGTGCTTTTTATTACCAAGAAATCGGGAAAAATAACCCAGGAGCCCATAAATGTCAGTAACAATGAAGGGCAGCATTAATATAATCTGATGGCATAAGATTCATGGTCGGCTGTGTTTAGAAAGAAGAGAGGGAGGAACACCTGAGAGTACCAGGGAGGAACTAGGAGGACATCTACCCCACCTCCAGATCAGTGGATGCAGGGCTCTGGGAGCAAAAGCAGCCACCACTTGAGAGATTACAGGGAAAATGTGATCTTAGGGAAGAGCTGAGTTTGCCTTAGAACAAAAGGGTGAAGAGAGGCTGAAGCTATAAGGCATTTTTGCTCCAACAGACTCTGAACTCAGGGGGCACAACAGATGAGTTTTAAGACTTAGGGAGGATGAGAGGGAAAAAAGCAATAATTTTCCACTGGGACCACAAGCATCCACATCACCTGGGAACTTATTAGAAATTCCCATTCTTAGGCCTAACTCTATGCCTACTGAATCAGAAGCTAATGCAGGCCCAGCAATCTGTGTCTTAGAAAACCCTCCAGTTGATTCTGATATGCAATAAAGTTTGGGAGCCACTGGAATTGGAGAAGATTCACTTGGCCTTACAGTGAAGGGGAAGAGGGTGACCTGGGATGTCTGGATGTTTCGTGGTGGCTGACATCATTCTGAATGGAGAACAGAATGACCTTATGTCTGGATTCAAAGAAGATAGTGGAGAGAAGTCTTGAGTGTTGGGGAAATGGGAAGAAGAGGGAGAATTATGTTTTAGGAGTTTCACCCCTGAAGGCCTAGAGGATCAGAGATATAAATATTCTCTTTGGCATAAAGGGTTTCCATTGTTGCATGTTGTCACCATACTAGAGCATTTGCCCACCAGTATCTCACTTTTCTCTGTATGTTGTCTATCAAGATCAAGTATTTTTATTACAAGTCACAAAAAGCCACTGTAAATAGCTTAAATGAATAAAGGAAAATTTTTTCAAAGGATATAAGGATTCCAAGGCAAAAAAGAGTAATGATACCTAGTAAGGAGTTTTCTCAGAGTGTGTGTGTGTGTGTGTGTGTGTGTGTGCATCTGTGTATATGTATTTCTAGGACAGTACACATTGGGTAAGTAAGATGAGATGTTTAGACAGCATCACTGACTCAACAGACATGGATTCGAGCAAACTCTGGGAAACAGTGGACAGATGAGTCTGGCATGCTGCAGTCCATGGGATTGCAAACAGTCAGACACAACCTAGCAACAGAACAACAACAACATCAGCTAGACAACTGTAGTTTCAGATGTGGTGTCATGGAATATAAGCATGGCTGCCAGGGTCCATCCATATGAGCACGGTTAGGAAGGGGGCATTTCTTAGAGGAGCCTTGGGGGCTGGGCTGCCCCTAAAAATGCCATCACTACTGACACTTTGTCCTAAATCAAAGACTTAGCAAAATTTAGGTGGATAAATACCTAGTAAGTTTCTTTTAAACGGAAAGTGGGATAGCACCTTGGTTCCATATATCCTTTCTAATTGTTTTAAAAGGACTTCCCTGGTGGCTCAGAGGTTAAAGCATCTGCCTCCAATGCGGGAGACCTGGGTTCGATCCCTGGGTCGGGAAGATCCCCTGGAGAAGGAAATTGTTTTAAACACTGACAATAATTTGAAAAAGCTCTTTTTCTGTAAGACTAAGGGTAGCAACTACTCTGAAACTGTAACATATATATTTACATAGCATTTAATAGATTAAAATATTTCCTCTCATTGACTTAAATAAGATAGATCTATCATTCTGGATATTTATAAGCCTGGTGCGTGTGTATATGTGTGTGTACACATGAATCTATTTTGTGTTGGGTATGTGTGCTTTACCAACTCTATCTGTACCAAATATGACTTCTCTAAGGCAGCTTAAAGTATATTTCACACTTCTGAAATTATCACAGACCTTTGATGAATAAGCCTTCCCCAAATGTGAGAGTTGGACTGTGAAGAAAGCTGAGTGCCAAAGCATTGATGCTTTTGAACTGTGGTGTTGGAGATGACTCTTGAGAGTCCCTTGGACTGCAAAGAGATCCAACCAGTCCATTCTAAAGATCAGTCTTAGGTGTTCTTTGGAAGGAATGATGCTAAAGCTGAAACTCCAGTACTTTGACCACCTCATGCGAAGAGTTGACTCATTGGAAAAGACTCTGATGCTGGGAGGGATTGGGGGCAGGAGGAGAAGGGGACGACAGAGGATGAGATGGCTGGATGGCACCATCCAGCCTCGATGGACATGAGTTTGAGTGAATTCCGGGAGTTGGTGATGGACAGGGAGGCCTGGCGTGCTGCAATTCATGGGGTCGCAAAGAGTCGGACACAACTGAGTGACTGAACTGAACTGAAATGGATTTTAAATGAGTAAGCCTTTTTACTTTTCATGCTCCCCAAATGTTTTGTGAAATCTAACTTTCTGAATTTCAGTAATACTTTTATTCTTCTATAATTTTTTTCTGAATATCTGTAATATAAAATAGGAAACAGAGGCCCCAGCATAGCTAAAACCAAATGACAAAACAGACTCAAAACCTGTATGGAAACCAAGTTCAGAAGAGACCCTCTGCACGGCCCATGGCTGGTGCCTATGTCCAATATCTTTTCCCACATGAGGCTTAAACCAATTAAGACTTGGTGTGCTGTCATTTGATGTTTTCTTTATGTTTAAAACCACATTTGTTTAAAACCACAATTCCAGGAATAACTGTCGAATTAAATGTGTATATTTTGCATAACCACAGTATTTGCCAGTGACACATGCTCTTCACACAGAAAGAATTCACAGGATGAGAGTCTCTCAAACGTTAAAGTGTATCTAAATTAGGAGGAGTAAAGAGAGAGGGGAGAGAGAGAAAGAGAAGGGGGAGGAGGTGGGGAGGAGGGAGAAGGAATGGGTACTAAGTTCTGAGTGTATATAATTCACAGCAGCACCATATATAGGATAAAGATATCATAAATCCAAGTGGTGTCGTCATAGCAGAAAACAAAATGAAACAGAGCAGAAACAGGCAGATTTAGACAGAAGTCCAGTAGAAAGAGAGCTTCCCAGTTGGCACTAGTGGTAAAGAACCCACCTACCAAAGTAGGAGATGTATGAGACGGGGGTTCGATCCTTGGGTCGGGAAGATCCCCTGGAGGAGGGCATGGCAACCCCTCCGGTATTCTTGTCTGGAGGATCCCATGGACAGGGTAGCCTGGTGGGCTATGGTTCATAGGGTCACAAAGAGTCGGACACAACTGAAACGACTTAGCACACACACATGCCGGTAGAAGACACATTTTAGTCCAAGGGACTTGACAAGAGGACAGAGGGAGAGGTTGGGGAGGGAGGCCCTATGGAAGGAAGGATGTGAAAAGGGGAAAGAAAAAAAGTCAGGAGTCTCCATTCTATGAATGTGAGGGTAAGGGTCTCTGCTGACCTTCCCCCAGTCTTCTGGAAATTGAAAGAAGGAAGGAGACCAGATAGCCCTCCCTTCCCTCACCCACCACATTCAGCATTAAATCCATCAATCGCCCTGGGGAACACTGCTCCCGACTGCCCTCCACATCGCTTTGTGCTCCCTAACACGGGGCAGTGTGGCCACCAGCTCGTCTCCACCCTGGATGACTGCAGTCACCTCCCATGCAGGCTGTCAGCCCCAGGCTTCCTCCACCACACCAGTGCCTCGTCACCTAGAAACACAGTGATTTTCCAAAACAAATCAGTAACCATCTTCAGCCATTGTCTTCAAGATAAAACCCATGCTCCTTTTCCCAGCTTGTAAAAGCTTCTCCAGTTCTTCCATCCCTACCTCCGCAGCCTCACTTCTTGCCTTGGATGGGAACTGGCAGGAAGTTGTATGTTTGTCCATAATCTGGCACAAGCTGCATCATCTGAATGACATTTCTACACCTGCCTACTCACTCCTGGACTTCCCTGGCAGCTCAGTGGTAAAGAATCCTCCACCCGAGTTTGATTCCTGGGTTGGGAAGATCCCCTGGAGATGGAAATGGCAACCCCCTCCAGTATTCTTGCCAGGGGATTCCCATGGACAATGGAGCCTGGTGGGCTACAGTCCATGGGGTCACAAAAAAGTTGGACATGACTTAGCAACTAAACAACAATAGCAATTATTCATTGCCTGGTGGCCCAAATTATCTCCCCTACAGCCTCTCTGCCCCTACCCTTACCCTTCACTTTTCTCAGACAACTCTCGAAAGTCCATGTCCCCAAAGGCAACATAGTACATCAGAAGATGCAGAGACTCCATTGAAGAAGCTCTTATGGGCAGAATTGAAATGGAAGTGTTTGAGGTCCATGCATTTACGTAGTCATTCTCTTTGGGATACTCTTCTCCTCCTTTGTATCCATTACATTCTCATTAAAAGGCATTAGATTAGACCTCAACCCAACCCACCTGAATGGCATCCTGACCTCCCCCGACCAGACGCCAGCCCCTCACCCAGGGTCCAGCCAGAGCTTCCTGACACGCACGAGCAGTTTACCTTCTGGAGCCCCTTGGAGGGGCTAAATGCTCAGACCCGTACCCTCAGCCTGACAACTTGTCTCACTGTTGAAAAACAGTTCAAGGTAGCACTCGGGACCAAACGTGTCATTTTCCTTGTCAAAATGAAAGCTGTAAATTTTAAACCTAATGCTTAATGTATCCAGATATTGAACACAGGGACTTTTATCCTCGGCTTAATGGTCTGTCTAAAAACATCAAAAAAGATTACTTAAAAACTCTGGGCCTCAGAGGTCCTATAAAATTACACGAAGCACCCCTCCCCCTCACCATCTCCTCCAAGTTTTAAAAAATTTATTGGAAAACACTTATGCAATATATGAACTCTTTTTTTTTTTTCTGAGCCTTAGATACTGTGTGCTTGATTGCTGGGGGGTGGTTAAGAAATGCAATAGGATAAGATGAGATTTTATTAGATTACAACCTAAAATTTTAATAGACTTTCTACTTCTGGGAATGGATACAAACCTTATTCAGCATCTTCTTGAGCAGAGAAAATGTAAAAGTATGGCTTTCTTCCTTTAATATAATGTGACAATAAAGAAGGGCAGTGCTTTTTAATTTTTTTTAATTCAGATATTTGTAAAGACCTGATTAGAACAGAAAGACAGGAGAAGGTAAATGCAAGCAATAGAAAGATAATTAGAAGGTAATTATTTTCTCAATAGAAGGAGACTAGGAGTTGAAGGTAATTGTTAAGATTTTAGGAATGGAGAAATTATAACACTGGACCTTAGCAGTTTTATCAAAAACTCGCCCACAAGCATACATTTATTGGAGACTTTAAAACCCACTCCTCGGCCAGACTATCTGTGATCCAGTGATGTGGTAAAGTTTGCTTCCAAGGTCTTACTGACATAACCTGAAAAATTCTTTGTTGACATGAACAGAATCTTTATTCTCACTAGGCTATAAAGAGACGAAGAGTGTTTTGCATACAATCGTTATCTTTCTGCCCAGAGAAAATTATGAACCATGAAGTTTAGAGGGGTCAAGACTGCTTTCAATTATTGTATTAAATCCAAGACTGCATCCTTACCCGGCTGCCTTTCCAGAGAACAGGGCTGCTAATTAGGGGGAGATGATGTTTGGGAAAAATGGAAAGCATCCAAGCTCTTCCAGAATTCAGAATTTCCAATATTTTTAAAGCACTATAGATTCACAGATGGTAATAGTATCATTCTCTTCATCCGCCTTAAGAGTGCTCTCTGATATATCTGCTTCTGAGATAATAATAACTCCATTATGGGTCCCGCATTTAAGGTTCTTACTGTAATGCCCCGACATTTTGGTGCATGTCTGGCTGACCCACAACACAGCAGTCTCATTAAGGATTACTCCTGGGCTAAAGTGGAATCTAAAGGGTTAATGAGGCTGGGCAGTGTCAGCCGGTAGCAGCTGCTCAAGCAGCAGGCTGGGAAAAGCTCTGTTGATTTCCATTCTTCACTGCTGAGTGATGAAGGGCAACCTATATGCTCAAAGTCTAGTCAGGCCACAACCTGTAACTGATGTAAAAAAGAAAAAAAATTCAATTCAAGCCATGCCCCAGGTCAACAATTACTCCATGATACATGATATGAGGGCAAAGTCAAGGCATTTACAGTGTTTAAGAGGCTAAAACCATTGGGCTTGAGAGGTTAGCCACTTTTTTGTTTATCCTTTACTATGGAAAAGATTCTATCAGCTCTGATCTAGAATCTGAACAGTTCTTTGATCCATGATTATATACATCTTTATTCACTGTATGGACGCTTTCAGCCATGATATTCTTCAACTGGTCATTTTGGATCTCTGCACTTATTTTGGAATTCTGATCCCCAAACTCCACTACTCAACACAACACACTGCTTTCTAAACTCTAAAAAAATATTTAATTTTCAAAGATTTAATAATTTTAATATGAAAAGGAGAATTTGTCATAAAGTGTTCTCATGATACCCCTGAAACATCTCCTTTGTTTGACTTCAACAGGTAGAAGAATTACCTGGAATGCTTCTGAAAAGATTCCCAAGGCCCAACTCCAGAGAGTTAAGTGCAGCAGAACCTGGGGTAGGGTCTGAGAATTTACGTCTTGTAAAAGCTCACAGGTGACAATGGTGTGGCAGGTCCAGCAACCACACTTCTCCCAGCAGCACTGTTCTTAATCTTCCTTTTCATTCTCCTCTGCTGGATTTTTCTTTTTTCCCCCCATGTATATAGATATCTATATCTATATCCATCTAAATGAATCACTTTGCTGTACACTTGAAACTAACACAACTTTGTAAATCAACTGAACAGTTCAGCTCAGTCTCTCAGTCATATCCGACTCTTTGAGACCCCATGGAATGCAGCACGCCAGGCTTCTCTGTCCATCACCAACACCCAGAGATTGCTCAAACTCATATCCATCGACTTAGTGATGCCATCCAACCATCTCATCCTTTGTCGTCCCCATAATCCCCTGCCTTCAATCTTTCCCAGCATCAGAGGTCTTTTCCAATGAGTCAGTTCTTTGCATCAGGTGGCCAAAGTGTTGGAGTTTCAGCTTTAGCATCAGTCCTTCCAATGAATATTCAGAACTGATTTCCTTTAGGATGGACTGCTTGGATCTCCTTGCAGCCCAAGGGACTCTCAAGAGTCTTCAACACCACAGTTCGAAAGCATCAGTTCTTCAGTACACAGCTTTCTTTCTAATTAACTAATTCTTCAATTAAAAAAGAAAGGAAAAGAAAGAAATATATGGGCTTTTCTGGTGGCTCAAATGATAATGAACATGACTTCAGAGACCTGAGTTTGATCCTTGGGTTGGGAAGATCCCATGGAGAAAGGGAACGGCAACCCACTCTAGTATTCTTGCCTACAGAATTCCATGGACAGAGAAGCCTGGCGGGCTACAGTAGGGTCACAAAGAGTCAGACACAACTGAGCAACTTAACACTTTCACTTTAATAGATATATAGATATATACTTTTTCAGATGCTTGTTCCATATAGGTTATTACAAGACACTCAGTATAGTTCCCTGTGCCGTACAGTAGGACTTTGCTGCTCATTTTATATACAGCAGTGTATATCTGTTAATCTCAAACTCCTAATTTATCCCTCCCCACCCCCTTTACTTTCAATAACCATAAGATTGTCTGCTAAGTCTGTTTCTATTTTATAAATAAGTTCATTTTTATCATTTTTTTATATTCCACATGTAAATGATACCACATGATTTCTGTGTTTCTTTGACTTAATTTGTTGTTGTTCAGTCACTAAATTGTGTCCAACTCTTTGCGACCCCATGGACTGCAGCACACCTGGTTTCCCTGTCCTTCACTATCTCCTGGAGTTTGCTCAAACTCATGTCCACTGAGTCAGTGATATTATATAACTTGCTTTACTTATTATGATAATCTCGAGGTCTTTCCATGGAGCTACAAATAGAATTATTTCATTCTTTTTTATGGCTGAGTAGCATACCATTACATATATGGTTGAGTAGTATTTCATTATATATATGTATATATATGTATACACACACACACCAATGCTCTTCATGTATTATCTTTGCTGGATTTTTCCTCTTCATGAGCTTTAACTTGGCAAGTTCTAAGATTCAGGCTTACACCTCCTCTGCTTTCCCTCCCCAGGCATCTTATGCAATCCTCTGGCTTTATAGCATGTCTATAAGCTGATAAAGCCTAATTTCCCCCCTTAATTCATGACTGTGCATCTACTTGATATTTAACAGCTCCTGATCCCCCTTTCAAAACTGGTCTACTCCACTGTTCAACTCAGAAAATGGCACCAACACATGAAATCACTCCAGCCAAATCCTTCATCGTCCGTAGCTCTTCCTGTCTCCTCACATTTCACTCCAATCCATCAGTAAATCTCATTGGCTCTCTTTTCAAAATGCATCGAGAATGGGGTCATTCCTTATAGTCTACACTGGCCAAGCCTCCCGTCATATCTTGCCTGGATTACTGCTATCATTTTCCAGCTCATCACCCTATTTTGTCTCCTTGTCTCCTACCCTATCATGTACACAGAACAGTGATCCCTTAACCTATAAGTCAGTTCTTCACTGTTCTGCTTTCAACTCACTCCATATAACTCAGAACAAAAGGTTGGAGGTTTGACAGTATCCCACAAGGTTCTCCATAATCTGACTGCATTCCTCCACCCTTCTCTCACCTCCTATGCTTGCAGTTTCTCCCGTACTCACAGGCTCTGGCCACATTAGCCTCCTTATGCTTCCTTTCACATGCCAAGCCTATACCTGCCTCAGTGCCTTTGCACATGCCGTTGCCTCTGCCTGCAATGCTTTCCCCCTGGGTATCTACAAGGCTCACTGCCTCAGTCCCTTCAGGTCTCTGCTCAGGTGTCTACCAAAGGAGTTCCCCTGGCTCCCTCCCTAAGAGAGACCTGGCCCTGATCCACAACACTCTCCAATCTCCTGATCCAATTTCACTCTTTCTGCCATGGCATTTATCATCCCTGGTGACTTCTTATTTATGCATTTATTTATGGCTTGCCTCTCTCCACCAGGATGCAAGCCCCACGAGGAAAGAAATGATTTTTCTATCCACTGTTATATTCCTGGTACCAGAAATATTGATACTGTCCAGTCTGTTGGAAGAACTTGTTAAATATTTGAGGACTACATGAATAAACTAATTGAAAAGCAAGCATTGTAGTCTGTAAAAAAAAAAAAAAAGATTTCTTTTTCCTCTCTAAAATTGATCAATTATGCTTCTCAACTTTAATCACTTTAAGATACCACATTTCTGCAATATTCAAGGGGATTATATGGATAATTTATTTCAGTAAAAATTACCCCAAAGACTATTCATTTCAGCCTCCCAGTAAAATTCTGCAAATCTCAGGCCACTCAACCTCCTTGTCCCCCTACACTCCTTTTCCTCAAGCCCCTGGTTCCCAAGACCGTTAACCTGAGAAACAGGGTCTTTTTGGATGACTATAAGCACAGAAAGACCTGCTGAGTCAATATATCAAGCAGACTGGTCACAGGTGGTCACAATGTTGGACAAAGAATGTAAATTCTGAAACGCTGTGGTCCCTGCACAGAGCGGTACTGCCTGTTTGAAATGCTCCCAGAGCTAATGAAGGCAGCTCCAGAGTTCTCACAGTTGATAAATACGAGAGATGGCAACAGTTGGAGAGTTAGGTAAAGGAACCAGTATGAAAATAGCTTTGGAAAAATACTCTGCAGTACACTGCCACCATTCATCCCTTACACTGAAAAACTGTATTAGTGCTTAAAATGACTCCTCTCACTAACTTTCCACCCAACTCAATTTCATTTAACTCAATTTAGGCTCATGGGCTTCTACTCTGAACTCTGCCGTCTTGGCGCTTTTGAAAGAGTAGTAACATTGATAGTTGAACCTGTGGACCATCTTGCGTGTTTTCTAATGTGATTTGCTGGACGGACGTTTGCAATGAAAAGCAACTATTAAAACAATAATGCGTGTAGAGATTAGAGTCCACAGTTTGAAATGTCAGTAAATACAGTATTTGTGTGACAGATCACAATGATTTGTAAAAGGCGGCCATATGTGTATCAAGCTCTCAGTCTTCCTAATGTTTTTTCCTTAAAAAATCTTTTATTTTTAAAACTGGAAAAAAAAAAAACACCCCAGCATTAAACAAAAACTATCTTTCAAATTTTGGGAGGAATGCAGACTAAAATTCCACGTCCTCAGCCCGCGGATTTATCTCTTTCAAAGAGAAACCAGGGAAATGTTTCCAGCTTGTGCGCTCCTGTCATATTACAACACTGAGAGTGATTGAACGATTTAAGAAAAAGAAATCAAGGATAGAACTTTCGAGTCAGTTCTTCAGTCTTTAATGTACTGTTTCACTACTTAACAGTGCCTAAAGGTAGCTTGCCGGTGTACTCTCACAAATAGCACCATTAACAGAATTTTACATGCCTAGGTCACTTTCCTTTGATCCCCAAAAAGTCTTAAAACATTGTACAAACAACAGACTGGAGGCTACATTCCTGAAAGACAGCCACTTCTAGGGAGTAGAGGTGGTCCCCGACATAGCAACGGAACATACAGGACAATTTCAGACAGAGAACAAAAAGCAAGTGACGGTCCTTCTGAAAACCGTCAAGGAGGCTAAGTGTTTTCAAAGAATGAAATCAAACACAATGACCTAAGGCCGGTGGAGAATTTTCCTAGGAGACAGAACCTCTGCTTAAAAGTGAGGAAGTGCTTAATGGCCATCCCAGACCTCCAAATTTCCTGGTCTCCTACACATAAACTAGTCTCCAAACATACTGAAATGATATCTCAGGCATAAGCTTTCCTTTGTTCTGGTGCTAGTTTGTAAAAGATCTTTACATGAACAAAAGCTTCTGTCTTTACAGTAACCATCTTTCTTTAGAAAAGGCAAGCAGTATACTTTTGGGATGCCGAATCGCACAATAGAGGAAACCAAATAATTCCAGTGAGGTTTGATGAGCCCTCAGCAAATTCTACAACAATTCTCGTCATCTGTCACTCAGGAAGTATCTTATAAAGAACTGTGTGGCATTGCTACTGTCTATTACCTGCAATATTCCTTTTGGTTCACTTGAGATTTTTTAAAAATATATAATGAATGCATTCAATAATTGTTTGAGTTGCTGCAGTGCATTCTATCATAAATGGTTTATGGATAACCATCAATTGGTTCTGCTCATCAGTCTAACAAGTGCAATGTACTACTCAGAGCAAAGGATGACTATTTATTTAACAGATCTTGGCAGGAATATTTGTTGCATGCCACAACTTTACAAAGAACATTAAAATCAATGACAATTTATAAACCAAAGGCTGGGAATTATGCTTTGGATTCCCATAATTCATCAGAATAAAGCTGTCAGATACCTTTTATTATAAATTAATAGCATGTTGTCTAAGAGAGCTACGGAACAGATGTTTCACCAGTTCAGTACTGACATCTAGTGGACAATGAAAAATATTCTTCCATGTCCTCCCAACCGGATTTTTTCCCTCTTTCCCAATAGATGTTTGCTGCTGCTGCTGTGTCAGTCAAAAGATTTTTATCATGCAAGAAACTCATTCGAATTTAAGTTTTATGTACTTGTGTTTGAGCTCACAAATATATGTTGGAAATTTTAGTGATAAACACTGGCCAGGTATACTCTTCATTTAAAATCTACTCAGCTTTTTAAAAATCTGTTTCTAGAATATATTTTAAACTTTTTAGGACTTTTTTGTACTGGAGGACTTAATTACTTCTAATTCTCTACTATTAAACTAACTACACTATTTCAAGCAATAAGCTTCCAACTCCAGCATCGCCATAAAGAAAAAGAAAAATAGTTCTAAATATAGTTTTAAAATCAACATTTACTTAGCTTGTGTATGATTCAAAGTTAGGGTTCAAATTAACTACTGGGATTTTTTCTTTCCAGTTTAATGTGACTTATGAATGACCAAACTATTGGAGAGAGAGACTGAGAGTCTACTTAAGTGCACTCTTTGCGTATTTTGTTTCCTTAAACAATATTTTCAGGTTGATCTACACAACATGCCACGGTCATTAACATACTGAAAAACTGAAAAACATCTTCACGTACCTGGCGACCTCTCAGATACACAGTCTTGGCAACAGTCCCCCTAGAACAAGTGAGAGAATTTGTGTGCCTCAGTTCAGTTCAGTTCAGTCACTCAGTCATGTCCAACTTTTTGTTGGACCCCATCGCCAGGCTTCCCTGTCCATCACTAACTCCCAGAGCTGGTGCCTCAGGTAACAGACAAATCTGAGACTTTCCAAGTGTTCCAGGTTACCTGATCTGAATCCAAGCTGGACTTGACCTTCCAGGGGATTTAGAAGGTTTAAGGACAGCATCCTTTTCAGAGCCTTTTGGAATTCAGAGTTCCTGAAAGTAAAAAAAAGATAAAACTAGTCTTTCCCATGTGCCTGCTTTTGTGTCTGGCACTGCAAAGGGCACTTTACATAAGAGATGAATGAAGTACAGATCAGGGATGAACACTATTGGTCCAACTTTTCATGCCTCAATTGGAACACAAATGACTTGCTCTAGGATGGGTATCAAGCTGAAATTTCTAGAAGAGGATTAATACCTCTTTCTACATGTTTTTACTGGGGGACAATGGTAAAACTCAACCAAAATCATAATCTGCCCCATTCCATTTTATCAAACTATAAAATGGTGAAACAGCACATGAAACCACATTAAAGGTTTCACAAAGTTTGTAAAATTTATTTTAGGTTACTTTAAAAGCTGTGCATGACAATTATTTTAGTAGGCCTATGTGATTATTATGAAGGTGAATAAATAGAGCAGAACACAATATCCTCTCCACAATAAAGAGAAGTGAACTTCAGAAGTTCTTTGTGTGAAAGTAGGGGGTAAACTTGCTTAAAGCGTAGCCCATAATTTTTTATGGAGTAATGTAAAAGGAACTATTTCAGGATTTTCTTTTTTAAGAAATTCTTCAATCCAGTCTCAACCTTCAAATCACTGTTTGAACATCTTTCCAAACAAGCTTTTCAAAAGTCATTAAAATAAAGATTTGTTACATGAATAAGGACAACTGAATAGCATGTTATCAACTAACAAACCCTCCCAGTGGGCAGCTTTTTTTACATATATATGTTAGCTAAAAGATAAATTAGGCTGTCTTCTGCTATCATGAACAACTAACTTCAGTTCTTTTCATAAAAGGACCCCTATCACACTCATGTTAGTCTTTGACTATCTTCCCCTCATTCTAAAAATAATTTTTAACTCTAGAATCATTCTAAATCCTATTGTCTCATATAAGCTATAGACCGACATAAACTCCCTGTATAAGGAAACATTTTAAAGATCCCCTTTGATGGAGAAATCCACCAATGCTTATGTACAACTGTCACATTTAACCCTAGAAGCGGATCAAAGGCGACAAGGCTTGGAATCAGATAGACAGGACATTCAAAAACAAGTGCCTGACTAGAGTGGATATTTTAAGTTCAGAAGGAGACAGGTTGAGTAGAGACAAGCAATGTTAATGTGAAAAGGACAGCAAGCAAACCCAACCCACAGATCTAAAAGTAATGATCGTATGGAGGAGACTCAAAGCTAAACTTGAGCCCTAGGAGAAGTCACTGTCCCTTCATGTACCCTCCCCACACTGTGCTGGTAAAATCCAGCCCAAAAATGCACCAAGAGAACCAGAGACCTGCAAGGCCAGCTTGCTCCTGATGAACATAAGATCTAGTTCTTCCAGTTATAACTTTCAGTAAAGTCTTCCCCTCACTGTTATTAGTGGCTTCCCTGGTGGCTCAGACGGTAAAGAATCTGCCTATAATGTAGGACACCTGGCTTCGATCTCTGGATCAGGAAGATCCCCTGGAAAAGGAAATGTCAACCCACTCCAGTATTCTTGCCTGGAGAATCCCATGGACAGAGGAGCCTGGCTGATTACAGTCCACAGGGTCACAAAAAGTCAGACACAAGTGAGTGACTAAACATCCACATGCACCATTATTATTTTAGGTTGTGAGTGAGGTAAACAGAATCAGTACACATTAGATCTGGAAGGGACCTCAAAGAACCTCTAGTCCACCTTCTCAGCCCCAGAGAAGAAAAAGAGCCTTGGAGAGGTTAGGGGTGTTGGAAGTTAGTGATGCACTAATGGAGTGATGAGGAATAGTGGGATGAGAGATCATCAGAGCTAAGACCATCGATAGCCATCAAGCCAGGAAAGACTGAGGGCCTGGAGGATGAAGTAAAGCTAAGAGCAAAAACTAGGAGAGAGGCCCAGGCTTGTCCCAGAATTGCTGGGCAGGCAGAGTTAAAATTTCCCAGTGAAGGGAGGACACATCCTAGCCACCCAAGACTGCTGCTGCTGCTAAGTCGCTTCAGTCGTGTCCGACTCTGTGCGACCCCATAGACGGCAGCCCACCAGGCTCCCCCATCCCTGGGATTCTCCAGGCAAGAACACTGGAGTGGGTTGCCATTGCCTTCTCCAACCCAAGCCTAGACTCAGGCTTTTTATCAGAACTCAACAAAGTGGATGAGAAATCAAGGCAAGCAGCACAAGAAAGGAAAGCAGAGCATGGCAGATGAGTAAGACCCGGAGATCCACAAAAGGAAAAAGGACAGACAAGCTCACAATCTAAACCAAGACTCCAGTGCTAACGTCTGCTACCTGGAAAGGACTTCAGAAACTCAAGTGACTCTGATTCAGGCTCAGAGAATCTATATGGTTCTGTGAGGGTGGGATTCAATCCTGGCCCAGCTAATCTGGGGGGTCGAGCTGGTTACTGAATCACCTGGGTAAGGTGATGAATATGTGGGCATTAGGTAATCAGAATGTTGAGAAGGCAGATCCTAATAAAACCTAAGTAAATTGAATGCACTGTACATACCTGAAACTGAATCAATAAAATGTCCAATTGATCCACATGCACAGGTTAATATTTGTACACAATGCAGAGACCACAGCTACACAACTAGATAATCTAGATGTGCTTCTTGTTCATTTCATCATGTCCTTATCGCCACTCCCTTCAACTGTCAGTCATTTTACTCCTTGTTGATAGGTTTTCCACCACGGACTCCCCAATGCATTTTGAAATTATTTTCCTGGGTAAATTCACATATTCTATTTATTTTTCAATGCTGTTTTTTTTTTTTTTTTTTTTTTAAGAAGTCTACTTTTAAAATGTCATTTCCAGGACTTCCCAGGTGGTTCAATGGTTAAGAATCTGCCTGCCAGTGCAAGGGACATGGGTTCGATCCCTGGTCCTGGAAGATCCCACATGCTACAGTACAACTAAGCCTTGTGTGCCGCAGCTACTGAGCCCCTACTGCACAAGAGAAGCCACCGGAATGAGAAGCCTGTACACTGCAAGTAGAGGAAGGCCCACCACACCAACGAAGACCCAGCACAGCTATAAACAAATAAACAAAATTTAAAAATAATAATAAAATGCCATTTCCTATGGACAGGGTACATATTTATTTAGTTACTAAAAGTTTATGCTTCTTTTGGCTTTCCCTTAGTATTCTGTGCTTACCTAGGGGGCTCAAGAAAAAACATGTGGTGAATTCAAATCAGTTTGTTTTCCACCTGAAAATTTTGAATCTAAAGATTTTGAATTTTACCTAAGCACACCAGAAACCATCATTTTTATTCTGTATTTTTTTAAGGGGTAAATTCTAGCCAAATGTTTTCATTATATGATTAAAAATAAAATTATATCTAAAAGAATTTTAACTGAATCATCTCAGGTTAAATAAGTGAATAGAAGTAGAAAGGAAGCTGTGTGGTTTATAAATTAATGGGTTTAATCAATGATTTATGGTTAATTTACTTCACTTAAGTCCTTCCTTCAATCTATGCTCAAGGCTTTTATCTTTGAATTTCAGAATAAAAAAATCAAACTTTTATTTGGAGAAATGGGCAGAGATGAGGAGGGAGGGTAGTTGAAAACTCCAACAGCTTTCTGTGTATTCCTTTTGATATTTTATCAGTAAGGCTTTAATAGTTGCACAAGAACCACATGTTGATATAATGCGAATGTTCCAAACAGAGATATCGATGACTCTAACTGATGAAATAACTAAATATCAACAGTAAAAGGACCTCCAAGATGATAAAAAAGAACATCACAGAGGCGGGGAAATGAGTTGCTGGCCAACATGTAAACAAGAATTTGACTCTGTTTATTTCTTCCGTTCTTCAGATACATTGGAGAATTGCTTTGTGCCTTGTACCTCTCAGGGTCCAATTTAATATCTTCCTGTTTTTCAGAAGGTGGTTTATGCAATTTATTGGAATGTTTCCAAGAAAAGACTGAGAGAAACCAAGAAAGAGAGAAGGGAAGGAAGAAAGGGAGGAAAGGAAACTTACAGGAATGTAAGGCTCAATAAATCGTAATGCCCTTGGCATTTCCAAGTCCCCCTCTCCTGTCTTAAATTGCAGTTATTTTGCTATGATGTATGGTGTCAAAATAGTGATCCTTGAGAATAAAGATCTTTATTTTTGCCCCCAAGCTACTATTTAAAAAGAAATGCAAATTTCCCTGAATTCATGTTTATTTTCAAGCCTGACATGATCTTGTTCACAGACTACAAAGTCTCTCAAGAGAATTTCTGAAGCTCAATAACAAAAGACGTTATCTCTTTCTCACTAATTGTGAAACAGAGGGAAATGACTGGGAAGATGGGGCATTGAGCCCCATGTTTGATTATCACATGTTGTTTCAAGCCAAAGACTCTGCCAAAACTCCTTCTGCTTCAAGGACAGGGGTGTCATCTCCTGCTTCAGTCTGTTCTCAGAAACCACTACAGGCTCTCAGACAGGGAGCAACACACTCAATAACCATCCAGACTTTTTTCAAGTTGCTTAGGAAGAGTTCAAGGTTGCGCTAGTGGTAAAGAATCTGCCTGCCAATGAAGGAGATGAAAGAGATGCAGGTTGGATCCCTGAGTTCGGAAGATGACCTAGAGGAGGAAATGGTACCCCACTCCAATATTCTTGCCTGGAAAATTCCATGGACAGAGGAGCCTGGTGGGCTACAGTCCATGGGGTCACAAAGAGTCAGACACAATTTAGCAACTAAGCACAGGAAGAGTTCAGAGCTTCACCCTGACTCTATGAAATCTAAATGTGGAAATTCCCAATCACCCTCATTGCCTGACTCCCAAATGTACCCAGACACAATGATCTGTCATATAAATCCTACTGCATCTGTGGATGGGTGAGTTTTCAGTGATTCACTGTGTGCACACCTATACATGCCTGTCGAGATGTGCATTGCCCAGACTTTCCTCAGAGAGCAAGAACTCGATGTCTAGACAGACATTTTTCTTTTTAAAAAATGCCAACAAAGGTAAATCTTTGCACTGGAAGATATCTTGGAGATCATTTTGTTTAAATTTCTCATTTTAAAGATGATTTGTTCATGCTTCGAACAGATATTTTTAATCCCATAATTTCCCAAAGACTTTAAATGACTTGTTCAGAGAAATTAAATATGGTGCTCAGTGTTGCACAGTAATTTAAAGAAAATTTGAAATGCTGTATGGTATCATTTCCTTTTCATGAGTCACAACCTTGTTGTGGTGAAATGGCTTGAGTAACTCAGTGAAGCTATGAGCCAAGCCATGCAAGACCACCCAAGACAGA
Organism: Cephalophus harveyi; assembly: GCA_006410635.1. NCBI lineage: Eukaryota > Metazoa > Chordata > Mammalia > Artiodactyla > Bovidae > Cephalophus > Cephalophus harveyi. Next base: position 312,938 of record SJYT01005321.1, read on the forward strand.
CAGGTCACAGTGAAGAGTTCTGACAAAATGTGGTCTACTGGCAGAGGAAATGGCAAACTACTCCAGTATTATTGCCTCAAGAACCCTATGAACAGTAAAAAAAAAAAATGACAAAAAGATATAATATCAGAAGATGAGCCCCTCCAGGTAGCAAGGTGTCCAACATGAGCAGACGGAAATTACTAATAGCTCCAGAAAAAATGAAGTGGTTAAGCCAAAGTGGAAATGACACTCAATTGTGGATATGTCTAGTGGTGAAAGTAAAGTCCGATGCTGTAAAGAAAAATATTGCAAAGGAACCTGGAATGTTAGCTCAATGAAATTGGACATGGTCAAGCAGGAGATGGCAAGAGTGAACCTTGACATCTTAGGAATCAGTGAACTAAAATGAATGGGAATGGGTGAATTTAATTCAGATGACCATTATATCTATTACTCTGAACAAGAACCCCTTACAAGAACTGGAGTATCCCTCATAGTCAACAAGAGAGTTCAAAATTCAGTTCTTGAGTGCAGCCTCAGAAATGACAGAGTGATCTAGGTTCGTTTCCAAGGCAAACTGTTCAACATCACAGTAATCCAACTCTATGATCCAACCACTGATGCCAAGAAGCTGAAGTTGACCAGTTCTCTGATGAGAAGCCTGGCAGGCTACATTCCATGGGGTCACAAGAGTTGGACACAACTTAGCAACTAAACCATCACATCCCTCAATGAAGTTGGAAAATTTTTTAAAGTTTCCTAAATTATCTTGAGAATGACATGCTCACACTACCATATATAAGACAGATAACCAACAAAGAGCTACTGTATAGCACCAGGAACTTTACTCGATATTCTGTGATGACCTATATGAGAAAAGAATCTGAAAGAGAATGGATCTATGCATATTCATAACTGAATCACTTTAGTGTACACCTGAAACTAACACACTGTAAATCAACTACACTCCAATAAGACTTATTAAAAATAAAGTTTCCTAAATTATCATCCATGTTATTTCACCTCCTCCAATGTTAAGAAGTGATTATCAGTATTCCCAGGCCAGTCAAATCTAAGCATATGTTAGAAATGTTTGTTCTTTAGTTCCTTAATAGCACTGCTTATGGCAATTTCCTAATGTTTTTTCTTCCTCTAAAAAAAAAAAAAAAAATCATAGTCTTTATTCCCAGCCTCTTCTTTTTCCTCGGTGGCAAAATGGGCACAGAATCATATAGACAAGGGGCAGTAAACTTTTCCCGCAAAGGGCAAGATATTTCAGGCTCACAGCCATATGGTCTCCATCTCAGTTACTCAACTCTGTCATCATAGCACAGAAGCAGTCACAGACAAAAAGGAAATAAACAGCTCTATCAGGTTCCAATAAAACTTTATTAATAAAAACAAGCTGATGGCCAGATTTGAACCAAGGGCTGTAGTCTGCCGACTGATATAAACTATTATTACCTGGGAGTATCCCAGCTAATTCATTATCTTTCTTAGAAGATAAATTGATTTTTCCCCTAATTACAATGCTCATTTTTTGATACAATCCCTAAGGTAACACATTCCAACAGAACTTTTAGCCATGGTAGAATTATTTTATATCTGTGCTGTCAGTATAAGACCACTAGCTATATGTGGCTACTGAACTCCTGAAATGTGGCTAAGTGACTGAGGAGCTAAATTTTAAATTTAATTTTTACTAATTTAAGTTGCCCTCTAGGAGCTAGTGGCTACCCCAAAGGACAGTGACGCCTTAAGGATCAATGAAGACCACTAGGCACTATTTTAGACAGAGCCAAAAAACTAGAAGGCCTATTGTGTGCTCAAATCACAAGGCATAGACAGGTATCTATATCATTATGCCCATGACCAGCCCTGGGCATTTCAAAGGCATTCTTCTTCTAATAAAATAATGTTTTAGATAACTCTCCCAGTATAAAAAGTATAATTTAATTTATATACGCTGTACTTTTAAACTGCATACCATTCATTTGGGTTTTTTATCATTTATTTATTTATTTCTGGCTGTGCTGGGGTTTTGTTGCTGCTCAGGGTTCCTCTGGTTGTGGGGACCAGGGGCTACTCTTTAGTTGCGGTGCACAGGCTTCTCATGGTGGTGGCTTCTCTTATTGTGGAGCACGAGCTCTAGGGTGCAGGGGCTTCAGTAGTTGTGACTCAAGGGCTCTAGAGAGCAGGCCCGGTAGTTGTGATGTACAGGCTAAGTTGCCCTGCGGCATGTGGAGTCTTCGCAGACCAGGGATTGAACCCCTGCCCCCACCCCCGCACTGGTAGGTGGATTCCTTACCACTGGACCACAAGGGAAGTCCTCTACTTTGTATTTTAAAGAAACTTTTGGGAATCTATCAGTTGGAATAAGTGCATGATACCTTCATTTTGTTTTAATACAGCACTGTGGTAAATTTGAGTCAATAAGTAAACTGCACCTCCAACTGTAAGAGTTGAGGATTTATCAGTCACTGCCTTCACTGTGCTAACTGCTTATCTGAAAAACAGAGAAAGCAAATTCATATCCTCCAAAGCCTTAACTTCCCTATTGTAAGTATATGTTTCATTAATAGGAATACAAAACAATTATACTGCCCTGGAATGAGTGAATCAGAGAAAGCTGAAAAGACCGGGAGATATGTGAGTTGGACATTGACCAGGAATAGGGGAGAAAAGGGGGCTCCCCAGGTGGAGCTCATGGTAAAGAATCTGCCTGCCAAGACAGGAGACATAAGGGACGTGGGTTCAGTCCTTGAGTGGGGAGAATCCCCTGGAGATGGGCACGTCCATCTATCTCCATAGACCATGCAATGCCATGCTCGCTCAGTCAAGTCCAACTCTGCGACACATGGACTGTAGCCCACCAGGCTCCTCTGTCCACAGAATTTCCTAGGCAAGAATACTGGAGTGGGTTGCCATTTTCTTCTCCAGGGAATCTTCCCAACCCAAGGACAGAACCTGCATCTCTTGTATCTCTTGCATTGCCTATTCCTCCATGGTCTCCACCACTCCCTATTACTTGACGTCTAGTAGGTTTCACTCATTCCTAACACTCGCCTGGCCTCAAAGGCATTTGAGTTTTTTATCCCAACCTAAGGACAGCTGATTTGGGTGAAAGTTTAAAATTTCATCAGGTTTCAGAAACTTCCTCTACAAATGTTATCTTCTACAATATCATATTTTTACTCTAACTACAATGACTTAAATATTCTGTTTTCTTGAGAATATTCCACATTCCCAATTTTTTCATTAATTTAGGCATATCCATCTTCTTGAATGACTTTATCTCAAAATTTCAGAAGAAAGGAATAATAAGCTAAAGAATCAGAAAAGAGACATTGGACCTTAGCCCTAAGCAGTTTTATTGCTTCTTCTGTTGAATCTGATGAGTAGGCAGGTGTTAGTTTCCACTGGGTAACTCAGAATGACCTATACCACATATCTATGTGTGCCATCTTCCCTGGGACCTCCTGGAAGCATGTAAAGACAACTGTCAGGATCTGATCCAACCCTAAACCTCAGGTTTCATGCTGGCTAGGAAAAGCCCCCAGTTATTTTCAATGTCTGGTAAAATCATCCATTGTCAGATAACTTTTCTATTTGAAAGTTAGAGGGTTTAATCTGCTTAATATTGATTAAGATGCAATTAATGAGCAATATTAGTGTAGCTTACCAGGTGCCTCCGTTGGTAAAGAATCTGTTTGCCAGTGCAGGAGATGCAAGAGATTTGGGTTTGAAAGCTGGGTCAGGAATAATCCCCTAGAGTAGGAAATGGCAACCCACTCCAGTATTCTTGTCTGGAAAATTCCACAGACAGAGGAGCCTGGCATGCTACAGTACATGGGGTCACAAAGAGTCAGACATGATTAATAACACACAACCAAGAACTACAACAAAATTAGTGTAGGTCAAGTTGGAATTAATTTTATACTAAAGAAGTTGTAAGACATCAGGAGGTTCTTGACTGAGAAGACACTCTAGCTTTGATGACTTGCTGCATGCCAAATAACAAGACGTTCAGTAACTGGAGACATCTTTTCTCTTGATTTGCAAAACTATGAGCTATGTGTTCATGGATTTCTAACTGTATCTATTGTACAAATATACCAGGTAGAGTGAAACATGTTTCTTACGTGTTGGTATAAAGCCTTTATTATCTTACACAGAATAGTATAAAACCACATTTGCCTGATTAAAAACTCTGTATTTATTTGAAGTTTCATAAACTGAGTAGAAAATGGACCTGTGAAACCATGAACAATTCTTATGTGGCCATGTGACTGCAGGGACAGGAGGGCAAGGAAGGATTCTGAGGCACCATTTTCACTTTTACTGAGAGTTTAGAATGTCCCACTCTTCTAAGTTTTAAAGATGGGGTTGGGATGGAGGGCAGAAAATGTTTCATGTGTGGATGCCTACCCTAGAATCGCAACTGATCCTAATATTTAAATATTAGATCTGACCTTTAAGCTAAAGTTTGAGAGGAGTGATACTGCCAGTCTCTCTGTTCTGTAAATACCCTCACAAAGCATTTTAGGAAAACCCTAGAGCTACCAGGTGGAGCCACAGCCCAGGAAACACAGTTGACTCTACTCTAGGCCCAGAGCTTTGACCCCATATGGCTTCTCCTGAGCCACTGATGCTGGGCAGAGAGTCCAGAAAAGTAGCTTTGCTAGCAGGGACTAAGAATTATACCTTGATCAACTTTAACCTGATATTTGCATCCGTGCTAAGTCATTTCAGTCATGTCTGATTCTTTGGGACCCTATGGACTGTAGCCTTCCAGGTTTCTCTGTCCATGGGATTTTCCAGACAAGAATATTGGAGTGGGTTTCCATGCCCTCCTCCAGGTTATCTTCCCAACCCAGGATGGAACCCGCATCTCTTTTGTCTCCTGAATTGGCAGGTGGATTCTTTACCCCTGGCGCCACCTGGGAATCCCTAGTGCGGGGCAGGTCAAGACAAGGTAGTTTTGCTAGCTGAGGCTAAGAATCACGCCTTGATTAACTTGACTAAACTAATGCAAACAATCAAACGCTTAGGAAAAAATCTTGCCAAGGCTACATGGCAAGTAACCAAATAGGAAAAAAGATGAAGAAGTTCTATGCTGCAACTTTGAGGCTTAAGCCTAATTCCACGTCTAATTCTACCTAAGGAGCCTTAGAAATCTCTAGGGCAACACACATATAATATCTATGCTGTCTTCCATGCCCAGTAAGTTCTTTTTAACCCCAAAAGGGTAAAAATACACACAAATCCTCCCTCTATCCACATTCCCTCTTAGGAACCTTAGTCTTGCCTAAGCAAATTCTTTCCCTGTTCACAAAGAGGCAACACCAGACTTTGCTCTGGGACTATTTTCCAAGCCAGGACAATCTGATGTAGCATGTTGACTCAGGGGACATTTGGGTGCAGACATCTTCCATCAGCCATTTGAAGCAAAAAACAAACAAACACAAAAAAATTAAATTAGGTGAGAAGAGACAATGGCAAATGATTATGAGACAGTGGAGTGGTCATAAAAATTTAGAAGGCTTCCATATTGCTTCATGATAATCTCTAATTTCTTTCTATATTTTTAATAGTCTGAAACTGCAGTTTGGAATTAGGAGTGTGTTTGGTGTTTAGAAATACTAGGAAGAACTCCTGTCAGCAAATCCACACTGAAAGAAGAGCTTTGCCTCTGTATCAAAAATTAGTGAATGAATGTACAGTATAATGATTTGATACACAATATGTATTGTGAAAGGATTCCCACTATCAAATAAATTCACACCCATCACCTCATATATTTACCTTTTTAAAAATTAACTTTAAGAATAAAAAAAAAAAAGATTATTCGGCTCTGGAACACCTCAGAGTGAGACTCAAGAATTAGGGTACCTCATTTTTACAGTGGAATATTACCCAGGCATAAAAGGCACAAAATTGGGTCATTTGTGGAGATGTGGATGAAGCTGGAGTATGTCATACAGAGTGAAGTAAGTCAGAAAAAGAAAAACAAATATTGTATATTAATGCATACACGTGGAATAGAAAAATAGCACAGATGAATTTATTTGCAGGGCAGCCCACTCCAGTACTCTTGCCTAGAAAATCCCATGGATGGAGGAGCCTGGTGGGCTGCAGTCCATGGGGTCGCTAAGAGTCAGGCACGACTGAGCGACTTCACTTTCACTTTTCACCTTCATGCATTGGAGAAGGGAATGGCAACCGGCTCCAGAGTTCTTGCCTGGAGAATCCCAGGGACGGGGGAGCCTGGTGGGCTGCCGTCTATGGGGTCGCACAGAGTCGGACACGACTGAAGTGACTTAGCAGCAGCAGCAGCAGGAATAGAGATGCAGATTTAGAGAGCAGACATGTGGACAAGGTGGGGAAGGGGAGGGTGGGATGAACTGGGAGATTGGGGCTGACATGTATGCACCGCAGTGTGTGCCGCTGTGTTATAACTCATTTCAACCTGATAGACTGTAGCCCCGCCAGGCTCCTCTGTCCATAGGACTTCCCAGGCAAGAATGCTGGACTGGGTAGCCATTTCTTTCTCCAGAGGATCTTCCTGACCTAGGGTCAAATGCAGGTCTCTTGCACTGCAGACAGCTACAACTAAAACTCCCCCGTGCCACAACTAAGACCCAGAACAGCCAATTTTTTTTTATTCTTAAAGTTAAATTTTTAAAAAGGTAAATATATGAGGTGATGGGTGTGAATTTATCTGATGGTGGGAATCTTTTCACAATGCGTATCGTGTATCAAATCATCAAACTGTACCTATAAAAGTTTATAATTTGTCAATTAAACCTTAATAAAGCTGAATATATACCTATATATATATATATATATATACACACATGTGGTTGCCTCTGTGAAAAACGGGGGAAGAAACTGTAATACAGTGCATCCCCTACATATGAACCTTCAAAGATGTGGATGTGTGTGCCCCTGAATGCCAGCTGTTGCATTGTATTACTGTGCTTTTCAAGGTACTGTACTGAAAGGGTAAAAATATTTATTTTTTGTGCTTGTTTATCTTTTATGTACATATTACTTGTGTGAAAAGTATTATAAACCTATTACAATACAGAACTATATAGCTGATGGAGTTAGTTGGGTACCTAGGCTAACTTTGTTGGACTTAACAAACGCACTCTCAGAACAGAACTCCTCTTTATGTAGGGGATTTTATATATATATATCATCAAAAAAAAAGAGCAATAAATTCCAAATCAAAACAATTGGATCTTACCCTTGATTCCCCAATACAATAGAGTAGCCTTGGTGTGTGTGTGTGCTCAGTTGTTCAGTCGTGTCCTACTTTTCTGGCCCCATGGACTGTAGCTTGCCTGGCTCCTCTGTCCATGGGATTTCCCAGACAAGAATATTGGAGTGGATTGCCTTTTACTACACCAGTGGTTCTTCTGGACCCAGGGATGGACCCCTCATCTCTTGCATTTCCTGCACTGGCAGGTGGAGTCTTTATCATTAGCATCACTTGGTTTGACTTCCCTGGTGGCTCAGAAGGTAAGAGTCTGCCTACAGTGTGGGAGACCCAGGTTCGATCCCTGGTTGGGAAGATCCCCTGGAGAAGGAAATGGCAACCCACTCCAGTACTCTTTCCTGGAAAATCCCATGGACAGAGGAACCTGGTAGGCTACAGTCCATGGGGTCACAGAGTTGGACACAACTGAGCGACTTCACTTTCACTTGGTTTAGCTTTGGGCAAAGTCATCTTATCTCTCTCATTCTCAGTTTTCTGGTTCATCAATGTAAACAGAAATGCATACCATCAGCGCTATCGTATAAATTAGAAGAAATAATACATTTTAACAACCTATGAAACATATAGGGTGCTAATAAATATTAGGATTATATCAAAATAATAATAATAACATAAGGCTTTTTCTTTTATTGATTGAGAATTCAAACTACAGTGGTTTGCGACCCAACAAGGGAAAAATACCCATCAATTTTTTTTAAAAAAAGAAAGCATTTCAAAGTATATACTCAGAATGAATTTTTTTTTTAATTTCACAATATTAAGTACGGAAAACATCTTCTATAATGTCTCCAAACCACTTTCAAAAGCAAATATGAAGTAAGTAATCTGGACTAAGAAATTGATATAAAATAAAGAAATGTTAATCCTTGAAATCTCAGAAATCTGAGAGAACTCCATTCATGCTAGTATAATAGGATATTGTTCCTTAAAGGAGAAAAAAATTATCTAAGCTTCAGTACTTAGGTATATGGATAACATCTAGTCCCTCAAACTAAATTATCAATCCCTACTTTTCTCTTATCTCAGTGTTATGTAAAGGAAAAGAATGTAAGAAAACATTGATAAAAGGAGCACATTTGCATCCATCACAAAATAATCATACCACTTCCCTTGTAGCCCAAAGTACATTTAATATAATTAAAGAGAGAGGAGAAAATGCTTGAAAATGAACAGTACTTTTCTTTTTTTTTCAAAAACATAATTGAAGGAGCTTTGTGCTTCTGTCCAAGATAGAGGAAGAGAAATCATATTTACCTTTCCATTAGAAACAACTAAATAAACACAAAGATATGAAGCAATTGGCTTTTGTAACATTGGATGCTACTGACAAAGGACAGAGGTCCCTGAAAGATGAAAAACAAATGAGACAAGCCCTGTAGCTGTTTCAGTGTATTTCCACAAGAGAGATTCCAGGCCACACCACAGAGAAAGGGAATGCAAGGAAAGCTTGGTAGTTTGCCTGAGCTGAGGAGACTTTGCTGAGAGTCAAGAGAGGCCCAGACAGCTAGAGGTCCCTGAGCAGAACCCTGGAGGGGAGGAAGTCACACAAAATGAGGATTGACTAGGGAGATCTGCAGATGATTGTCCTCGGGACTTTGGCTGGGTACTGATCAGACATGCATGTGTGGTAATTGCCCAAGGCTGAGGACAGAACTAACAGAAATAGAAGATATTAAGAAGAGGTGGCAAGAATACACAGAAGAACTGTACAAAAAAGATCTTCACGACCCAGATAATCACAATGGTGTGATCACTCACCTCAAGCTAGACATGCTGGAATGTGAAGTCAAGTGGGCCTTAGGAAGCATCACTACAAACAAAGCTAGAGGAGGTAATGGATTTCCAGTTGAGCTATTTCAAATCCTGAAAGACGATGCTGTGAAAGTGCTACACTCAATATGCCAGCAAATTTGAAACACTCAGCAGTGGCCACAGGACTGGAAAAGGTCAGTTTTCATTCCAGTCCCAAAGAAAGGCAATGACAAAGAATGCTCAAAGTACCACACAATTGCTCTCATCTTACATGCTAGTAAAGTGATGCTTAAAATTCTTCAAGCCAGGCTTCAGCAATGCATGAACCATGAACTTCCAGATGTTCAAGCTGGTTTTAGAAAAAGCAGAGGAACCAGAGATCAAATTGCCAACATCTGCTGGATCATTGAAATAGCAAGAGAGTTCCAGAAAAACATCTATTTCTGCTTTATTGACTATGCCAAAGCCTTTGACTATGTGGATCACAATACACTGTGGAAAATTCTGAAAGAGATGGGAATACCAGACCACCTGACCTGCCTCTTGAGAAATCTGTATGCAGGTCAGGAAGCAACAGTTAGAACTGAACGTGGAACAACAGACTGGTTCCAAATAGGAAAAGGAGTACATCAAGGCTGTATATTGTGACCCTACTTATTTAACTTATACGCAGAGTGCATCATGAGAAATGCTGAGGAGAAGCTGGAATCAAGATTGCTGGGAGAAATATCAATAACCTCAGATATGCAGATGACACCACCCTTATGGCAGAAAGTGAAGAAGAACTAAAGAACCTCTTGATGAAAGTGAAAGAAGAGAGTGAAAAAGTTGGCTTAAAGCTCAACATTCAGAAAACTAAGATCATGGCATCCAATCCCATCACTTCATGGCAAATAGATGAGGAAACAGTGGAAACAGTGGCTGACTTTATTTTTCTGGGCTCCAAAATCATTGCAAATGGTGATTGCAGCCATGAAATTAAAAGACACTTACTCCTTGGAAGGAAAGTTATGACCAACCTAGACAGCACATTAAAAAGCAGAGCCGTTACTTTGCCAACAAAGGCCTGTCTAGTCAAGGCTGTGGTTTTTCCAGTGGCCATGTATGGATGTGAGAGTTGGAGTATAAAGAAAGCTGAGTGCCAAAGAACTGATGCTTTTGAACTGTGGTGTTGGAGAAGACTTTTGAGAGTCCCTTGGACTGGCAATAAGATCCAACCAGTCCATCCTAAAGGAGATCAGTTCTGGGTGTTCATTGGAAGGACTGACGCTAAAGCTGAAACTCCAATACTTTGGCCTCCTGATGCGAAGAGCTGACTCATTTGAAAAGACCCTGATGCTGGGAAAGGTTGAGGGCAGGAGGAGAAGGGGACAACAGAAGATGAGATGGTCGGATGGCATCACCAACTCAATGGACATGGGTTTGAGTGGACTCCTGGAGTTGGTGATGGACAGGGAGGCCTGGCATGCTGTGGTTCATGGCATCTCAAAGAGTCGGACACGACTGAGCGACCGAACTGAAAACTGAAACTGGGGACAGAACTGCCTGAAAGGATTAGAGGGAACAATCCCAGGAGCTAACTGAGAACTGGAACTAGTCTCTGTTTCCACCAGCCTGAGTGAAAAGCCTTACAATGCAGAGGCATCACACAGAGGCCGCAAAAAGATTTTGCTTCAGTATTAGGTCAGAATTAGCTCTAGATTAAATGTAGCTTTGCCCCCACCTAAAAAAGTTCAAGGGCAAGACTGAACTGTTTCCAAGTAACATACTTGCATGACAAAAAAAAATACTGCAAGAACATTGTAGGAATAAAAAAACAAAGAAATTAAGAAGATGACACTCTTAATGTCTAACACCCAAACAAAAATGATCAGACATGTAAAGAAGCTGAAAAAGTATGACCTGAAATAAGGATAAATATCAATGAATTGAAATAAACCCAGAAATGATACAGATGACATAACTGTATACAAAGCTATTAAAATATTTATGATAACTGTAGTCCACAGGTTTGGGAAGTTAGAAGAAAGATTGCACATGTTAAGCAGAGACACAGAAGACATTTTTTAAAAAGAAGACCCTAATCAGTCTTATGAAAATAAAAACTACAAAGTATGAGATGAAAAATACATTGCTGAAAACAAAAAGACAATGAACCTGAAATCATAGGAATAGAAGTGATCTAAAATGAAACTCAGAGAAAAGTATGTTTTTTAACGTACAAATGACCAGTCAGCTGTGGAACAACAGCTTACAAACTAATACGTCTACAACTGAGGTCCGCAAAATGTTACTTGCTCAGTTGTGTCCAACTCTCTGTGATCCCATGGACTTTATAGCCCATCAGATTCCTCTGTCCATAGAATTTTCCAGGCGAGATACTGGAGTGGGTTGCCTTTCCCGTCTCCAGGGGATCTTCCTGACCCAAGGATCGAACCTGGGTCTCCTGCACTGCAGGCAGATTCTTTACCATCTGAGCCACCAAGTGGATAATAAAATATTTTTGAAGAAATAGTGACTGAACATTTTCCAAATTTTATGAAAACTTTAAACACTTATCCAAGGTGTTCAACAAATTCCAAACATGAGAAATATGAAGAAACATACACCAAGACACAATATAGTCAAATTAGTTATAAAATGAAAAGAAGAAAATATAAAAAGAAGCCAACCCAAAAAGATATTATGTGCAGTAAAAAAAAAACAACAGCAAGTTACTTGCTGAAAATAATGCAAGCAAGAAAAGAGAGGGGCAACATCTTTAAAACACATAAGTTGGAAAATGGTTGTAATGGAAATCTTGACTCAGTAAAAATATCTTTTAAGAAAGTAGCAAAATAAAAAATTTTCAGACAAACAAAAGATAAAAGAATTTATTAACACATCTTCCCTAAAATACATGCTTATTTTTACTCTCCTAGTTCACCAGGTGCTTCAGGGGCCATGGGCTTTGGTGCAGACATGACCAGCTCCAAGAAACACACACAACCAGTTCTGAAAATGGCACAGAAAAAATATCAAGAAACCCTGATTACAAATATATGAATCTCTTAAAGAGATTGGCCCCAAGTATCTAAGGAATGTGTGCTTTGTCAAGAGGCATAAGAAGGGCTTGAAGACGATGCAGGCCAACAGAGTCAAGGCCTTGAGTGCACACTTCAAGTGCCTTGAAGACCCATATGAAGCCCCAGGAGGTCAAGGTCAAGATCCCAAAGGGTGTCAGCCCCAAGCTTATTGGACTTGCCTACAATGCTCACCCCAAGTTTGGGAAACATGCTTGTGCCACAGATCTCAGGATCAAAGGCCAGTGCCAAAGCTTAAACCAAGGCCACACCCTTGACTCCAGCTCCAGCTCAAGCTCCCAGAGGTGCCCAGACTCCCATGAAGTGTCTCTGTCTGTGAAGAGGAGTGTGAAGGACTGGTATAAACCTGCTGTCTACATGTGGCTCATATCCTCCTGTGCTAGTCATACAAACAAACCCAAAGCAGAAAAAAAATTTCTTTAGGCATATGGAAAATGATACCACATGGAAATCTGAATCTAGACAAAGGAAGAAAGGGTGTCAGAAACAGTAAATACTCAGATAAGTAGAAAATAATTTCTTATTCAAAGTTCTTTTAAAAGTCATTGTTTATATAAAACAAAAGTAAAACATGGTATGGTGTTTATGTCATATGTAGAAATAAATTATGTGACAAAAATAGGTCAAAGGGTAGATTAGGAAAATGGATGTGCTCTGCTGTATGTAAAGTGGTAACTATCACTTAATGGAAAACAGCAATAAGTCAATGTTAAGTTAAAGACATATGTTATAAAAACCTCTGTTGTTGTTTAGTCACTCAGTCATGTCCAACTCTTTGCAACCCCATAGACTGTAGCCCACCAGGCTCATCTCTCCATGGGATTTCCCAAGCAAGAACACTGGAGTGGGTTCTACTTCCTCCTCCAGGGGATCTTCCCAACCCAGGGATCGAACCCATGTCTCCTGCATTGACAGGTGGCTTCTTTACCACTGAGCCACCAGGGAAGTCTTACTTTCAGTTGGTGCCTCCATATTATACAGAACCATCTATAAATCAGGCTTGAGTTTTTTCTTCCTCAGTCACTTTGTTATAGAGAGCATTTCATGATACCATAGGTATGGACTGAAAATGTAGCAAGAGAAGAGGAGCACTGACTTCAAGGCCTACTCAAGTTGCATTGCATATATACCACTTCTACTTGACAATGGAGTTCTACTCTATTCAAAGTTATGGTTTAGTGGGAGAGACAACAACCAGTTCATGATGGGTAGCTCAGGATGCATGGTAACTTGGTGACCCGTAGTGGGTGCTCATAGGAAAGTGCCCCAGCTACAAAGGAGACTCAGAAAGTGAGCTAAAATATTTGAAAGATGGGACTCATCAATTAGGAATTCTCCAAATATCAGAAGGGTGTTCCAAAAGTGATTTGGTAGCCAAAACATCATGACAAATGTCTGCTGCTGCTACTGCTGCTAAGTCACTTCATCCATGTCTGACTCTGTGCAACCCCATCGACAGCTCCTCTGTCCCTGGGATTCTCCAGGCAAGAATACTGGAGTGGGTTGCCATTTCCTTCTTCAATGCGTGCATGCATGTTAAGTCGCTTCAGTCGTGTCTGACTCTGTGCAACCCTATGGACAGCAGCCCACCAGGCTCCTCTGTCCACGGGATTCTCTAGGCTAGAATGCTGGAGTGGGTTGCCATTTCCTTCTCCATGACAAATGTCTACCACAACTTACTCTTTGATTTACCAACATTAATTACACCCTTATTCCATACACTGCCTTCCATACAAACTGAAAAGCATTCATTACAATGACAATAAAATGCTCTCAACTATGTTAAACAACTATCCTCATATAGGAAATTTCCCTCACTCTTTGCCGACAAAATAGAGCCAGCTGAAAGAATTACCAGTTGCTGCTGCTGCTGAGTCACTTCAGTCATGTCTAACTCTGTACGACCGCATAGATGGCAGCCCACCAGGCTCCTCTGTCCCTGGGATTCTCCAGGCAAGAACACTGGAGTGGGTTGCTATTCCCCTATCCAATGCATGAAAGTGAAAAGTGAAAGTGAAGTCACTCAGTCGTGCCGACTCTTAGCGACCCCGTGGACTGGAGCCTACAAGGCTCCTCCATCCATGGGATTTTCCAGGCAAGAGCACAGGAGTGGGGTGCCATTGCCTATTCCACCTACCTCCAAATTCAGGTTCTTTGAATGATATCTAATCCTTCACCTCAATTCCAACTTGACATTTTGTAAAATGGGATCTAAACTGCAACATTAACCACCACCTTCAGAATATACTGTATAAATACAATATATGGGAAAGAGCAATAGGAAAATTAGTCAAAATATATACATGAAATAGCAAAAAAAAAAAAAAATAGGGGTATAGACTGAAAAATAGTGTCTAAGATGGCAAAGAATTCACCCGCAATTCAGGAGACCTGGGTTCAGTCCCTGAGTTGGGAAGACTCCCTGGAAAAGGGAATGGCTACCCACTCCAGTATTCTTGCCTGGAGAATTCCATGGACAGAGGAGCCTGCCTGGTGGGCTACAGTCCATAGGGTCCCAAAGAGTTGGACACGACTGAGCAACTAACACACACACAGACTACTTCTAATTCTCACCACAAGTCTACATCAGTACTCATGAAGTCTGTATCAGTTGACTATGTCCATTATAATGCTGCATAACAAGCAATCACAACATTTAAGCAAAATATATTTATTTCATGAGGCTACTGACCAGCTAAAATCAGTTGTCCCAGGTTGGACTCAAATGGGCAGTTTTGCTGCCCTCAGTTGGGCTCATTCACACCTCTGTGGCTGGCTGGGTGTTGGGTGATCTAGGCTGTTGTAGGCTGGGCTTGGCTGAGGGTAGCAGTGTTCCATGTGTAGGTGTTCCTTGGCCTAGCAGGCTAGCCCAAACATCTTAGACCTTACGTGTCTAAGACCAAGGTGCAAAAGTGCAAGTGGAAACTTGTAAAATATCTCAAAGCCTAGGCTTAGAACTGGCAAAATATCATCTTTATCTCATTCTAATAGCAAAAGTAAATCCCATTGCTGAACCCCAAATCAAGAGACACAGGGTACAATGAAGGAAGAGGAGAAGAACCAGTATTAATAATACATGCTACCAAAGCTTCCTTCTACTACTCATTCCACGTGTCATTCCATAGCCCTCAACCCAGCACCTCAACAGGCTGGGGTTTTACCTGGTGAAGTAATGTAAACATCACCACTGAGGGATCTGAGCCTTAGTGGTCCTGTGTGTCTGAGATTTCCGTAAGTTTTCATTCACTTTTCCTATGGGCCTGGCCTCCCTTTTGTGGAGTTTTAATTAAATGTCTAATATGTCATGTCCAGGAAGATACTAAGATACAAAATATCCCAAGAAGGAGTGGCCACAGGAAGAAAATTTGAGAAATCTTTTTGTAATACCAGAAAAAAGAATATTTCAAGAAGAAGGAGGTAATAGAAGCAGGAACAAAATTTGGAAAATGCTTTTGTAATACCAGAAAAAAAGAATATTTTGAGAAGGAAGTGATCAAAAGACAAGTAAGATGAGTACTGAGGACTTCCCTGGTGGTGCGTGGGATAAGAATCCACCTGCCAGTGCAGATGACACGGGTTCGATATTTGGTCCAGGAAGATTCCACACACCAAGGAGCAACTAAACCCTGCTCACCACAGCTTACTGAAGCCCCTGTCCCTAGGGCCCATGGAAGCCGCTGCAAGGAGAAGCCTGTGCACTGCAACAAACAGTAGCCCCCGCTCGTTGCAACTTGAGAAAGCCCACACTCACCAATGAAGACCAGGAATCAAAAGTAATCATCATAATAAAGTAAATAAGTTTTTAAAAACTGAAAAACTTTCTGCTTAGCTACATGAAAGCCCTTGATGATTTAATAGGAGCTGTTTCCATGGAGAAATGGAAGGGCTAGCCAGAGAAATTTTACATTGTGTTGTATATTATGGCTTGTGGAATAAAGAAAAGTATGGAGATGAACTAACTCTTTTTCTGGCCCCATCTCTTCCCACTAGATCCACTGGGCTTCCAGCTTGATGTGTCAGCCAGTACACATGCCATACACACCAGCAGGCTCTGATGCACTCAATTTACCCACACATCCTCGTGAACAAGTGGCCCACATTTTCCCTTGTCTCTCCAACCAGCTGTGGTGGGATTCAGCAGCATCTCTGCCATTCATTTCCCAAGTCTGTTGTTCGTTCATAAGCACTGGGCTACTGGTCACCCTAGTTCTTCCTTCTTTTTCACAGTTCCATCCCTTCCTTACAAACATTCCTCAAAGTTCTAACATATGGTTTTTACCTGTCCAGTATTTCTAGCATTTTTTTGGTTTATTTTTTTATTGAAGTAGCATTGGTTTATAACATCATATAAGCTTCACACATACAACTTTATATCTCTACTTCTGTATACACTACAGTGTGCTCATTACCCAAAATTTGGTTTCCATCTGTTACCATATGGTTGACCCCCTTTACCCACTTCACCCTCACTCCCAACCTCTTCCCCTCTGGTAGAGAACACTACTCTGTTCTGTAAAACTATCTGTTTTTATTTGGCTTGGCTTGTTTGTTATATTACACATGAGTGAAATCATATGGTATTTGTCTTTCCCCATCTGATTTATCTTGCTTAGCGTAATACCCTCAAGGTCCACCCACATTGTTGCAAAGGGTTAAATTTCATTCTTTTTATGACTAAGCAGTATAAGATTTCATCTTTTTTTTATGACCAGTATTCCATTATGTATGTATACCACATCTTCTTTATCTATGTATTTGTTGATGGGCACTTAGGTTGCTTCCATGTGTTGTGATGAACATAGAAGTGTATGTATCTTTTTGAATTAGTGTTTTTGTGTTTGAATTAGTGTTTTGTTTAGTGCATTCTTTGAATGCAGTATTTCTAACATTAATACAGTGTGTTTGATATTTATCTTTTCTTTTAACATTACGGTGGGAGTCTAGAAAGAACTTTATTTTTGCAACCCCACAGACTGTAGTCTGCCAAGCTCCTCTATCCATGGGGATTTTCCAAGCAAGAATACTGGGGTAGGTTGCCATTTCTTCCTCCAGGGGATCTTCCCAAGCCAGGGATTGAACCCACATCTCCTGTATCTTCTGCATTACAGGCAAATTCTTTACCAGCTGAGCTACTAGAAAACCCATATGTAGTATAGATAAACTATATATATATAAAACATACATATTTGATATTCCTTATATCTCAAAATCCTAGAAGTTTCCAATTTTTTCAAGAGACAAAATCATTAAAGTTTCTGTTTATGATAACCACTGTTTCAAGTTTGGAAACCCCTTCTCCATAAGACATGCATTTCCTTCTAGATTTTTCTGTCGATGTGATGATACTGCTTTTCAAATAGCTTAACAATTATATAAGATAAGAGGAAAGGACTAAATTTACAAGTTGTAGTAAAGGTTACATCTAGAGAGGGACCAGTATATTAAAAAAAAAAGTGAAAAAACATTATCATTAATAAATCTAATTTTTTATCTAAATGTTATCCTTATATAAATCTGAATATTTGTGCTCATTGAGGTCAAAGTATATTTGTGAAATTTCTTCAGAAGTAATTAAATATAGAAAAATAAGTAGCCATTATTTGCCTTTGGCTTCTCTGGTTATCCAGCAATTAAAGCTATTGCTTAATTTTCAAACTTTGTAGAAAAGACAGTCATTAGCTTCCAAACACAAAGTGGCAACATGGACACTCAGCCATTGTGCTGTGTCTTTAGCATCCTTATTATTTCCGAATAAATACTAACACTTTGATCCATCCTTTTAACATAAGCACAAATCCTTTTCTTTGAAGAAAAGCAGTGTTGATTTATAGGTAAGAAAATGACATGGTAAAAGTTGAAATAATGGTATTCTTACTAAACTAACATTTATTTTTTTGTTATACTCTTTTTAGTTTGTCTTTTAATAGGTGGGTTTTTTTTTATTCTTTTCCATTATGGTCTATTACAGGATATTGAAATGTAGTTGCCTGTACTATACAGTAGGACCTTGTTTGTCCATTCTATATATACGAGTTTGCATATGCTCGTCCCAACTTCTCAGTCTATCCCTCCCCCGCACCTCCCCCTTGACAACCACAAGTCTGTTCTCTATGTCTGTGAGTCTGTTTCTGTTTCGTAATTCTGTTTCATAGATATGTTCATTTGTGTCATATTTAAACCAACATTTATATTCTGCTACTTTCGACTTTAATGAGAATAAGGCAAAAATACAAGTGGCTAACATTCACTGGAGCATCCTACGGACCAGACCCTGTAATAAGTGCTTCTTATAAATTAGCTTTCTTATTGTTTCTGTGCTTCTATGAGTCAGGTGCTCATGGCCACTCCATTTTACAGGTTAGGAAAGCAAATCTTAGACAGCTTACTTAAGATACTTTTCTCACACAGCCATAAATCAAATATAACATTGAATTTGCATGACACAGGAGGACATGCCGCATAATTGCAAACTGTGTCTCTCTGCCATAACCTGCAAGAACATTTTTTCATGATACTGTCCCATAGTGGCCGCTAGTCATGTTCCACCCTTGCGGCCCTATGGACTATGGCCCGCCCAATTTCTCTGTCCACGGGTTCTTCAGGCAAGAATACTGGAGTGGGTTGCCATTTCCTTCTTCAGGGGATCTTCCCAACCCAGGGATCAAACCCAGGTCTCTTACATTGCAGGTGGTCTCCTGCATTGAAGGCAGATTCTTTATCGACTGAGCCAGTGTCCATACATAATTTTTGTGAAGTTCTCCAATCAGCTCAATATTGAAGAAGACAATTCACATCAGTGAAACTCGTGTGGCTATTTTAATCTGAAACAATATATTTCACTATGTATATGAGTCACACTGCTTGTGAGATTCTTATAGTACATCATAGAACAAGTTACCTAATTTACTTCTTCTGTTAACTATTATTTGACACATCTTTACACTCTATCTCAATGCTGAATTTAAAGGACATTTTTAATCTCAGTATTTAGAAAAGACATCTTTTGTAGTAATTACTAATATACATGTAAATGAAATATCACATACATTTCTTTTTTAATGAAAAAAAGCAGTCTCAAGGATCCTAAAACGTATATTTTAAGTGAAATACAAGCTAGTGTTCTTTGTATTTTATTTTAACATGCTCCCTAAACCTTCCTGACACTACCATCACCTAATCAGATATTCTTCATTTTTAATGCTTTCCAGTATTATCCCCACTTTCTGACAGTTTGCCAGATTCTCACAGACTTTCAGAATTGACAAAACGCACTGTGAAAAAATGTCTTAACAATGTGCAAAGTCTTTCATGTATTTTATTGAAATATGTGCATATTGCTTATGATACTGCTTAATAAGACATAAAACTGGAAAGTGTTCAAAAGTTAAAGCCCAGGCTGCTGTCATCATCTTCATTCCTGTGAACTTACATTACTTTTGTTGAAGAAAAAAAGAAAAAGTAAATAAATTGGGGGTTCACAAAATATCCCTCCTAGATACTTGGACTGCAAGGAGATCCAACCAGTCCATTCTGAAGGAGATCAGCCCTGGGATTTCTTTGGAAGG